>CAWUFW010019929.1:0-168591 GCA_963921515.1 Calotriton arnoldi
TCAATCCAAAATGGGTTGCGTTGGTGTGATAGGGCCCCACAGCACTCAATGTAGTTAATGTATTGCAGGGGTGTATAGCTAGTGGGGTTCACGTGCAATCAGTCAGGACCCTAATTCGCTGGGCAGATGCAGGATAACCTGTCAGGTGGTTACACCCCAAGGTCAATTGTGAAGAAAGGGACAGATCCTGCTAGGTATAACTTTGTTCTTGGAATAAATTCCCCGGATTCCAGAGATCATGTGCAAAATTCCATGATTTATTTCCAACCAAGTGATTGGGATGATACAAAAAATGAACAGCCAACACATGTTTTGCTCATCTGGCTATCCAGCCAACAGCTTTTTCAAGGCTGATCTGTTCATCATTATTAGGTCATAATGGTAGTACAATGTGCATGGATATATGCAGGTTGGTTAGACTAATGTAAAGTACAAAGAAAAGATAGGACAAGAAAACGAAAAGGAAAAGAAGTAGGGGAAACCAAGAAAAGGAAGGGAAAAGGAGAAATAGAAAAAAACAGAAAAAAACAAATATAAGTAATAATCACATATTAAGTCATATGTTAAACCTAGGCAAAAATCCCTTCCAATATATGCAACTCAGAGTACCTTTAATGTCTTATATCCTAGGGAACAACCAACAATTATAACATCCATGTAACCTTTAGTTTTTTGTGAGTATATGTGTGTGTGTTTGTGTATATGTGTGTGTGTATATATGCGTGTGTTTGTATAAATATATGTGTTAACCTACATATCAATTGGTAGAGTTATTGACACTTAAAATTGTAATTTTAAATTAAATGCAAACAATTATTGAGTGCAACAGAATTATATTTTATTTTAAAGTAATTAAAATGGAATTAACTATTAAATAATGAGTAATTATTTAAAATGAACGTTTAGAGATAGGTGGTATATAGGGGCAGTAAGACATTTTCAGAGCTCAGGGATGGCTAGTGTAAGTGGGTAGTTTAAAATATTACATTAAAATTAAATAAAATTCAAATAAAACCCAAAATAATTCAGCATAGGACAAATATTATACTTATAAAAAGGATGAGTTGGAAGTTCTGAATGAGCCACCTTACACAATGGAGGAGGAAGTCTGGGAAAGTAACAAGTCAGTGGCTTAACGGGTCGGTGATGGATTCATTGTTCGATGCGCAAAGGAAGAGTCTTGTCCTCTTGAAGAAGGTGTAAATGCTAGGCAGCAGCAGAATGCTTAAGGCAGTCCATATGTGGTCCAAAGTGTTTAATGGCAGATCTCACCAGTAGAGTATTCTCTGGATAGCGATATTAAGTATCAGGCGCTGAAATGGAAGAGAACTGCCTGCACAGCTACAAGAAATAGGAGCATTATGCTCTGTAAACTTTGATGGGGGCATTTGAGTTTTATTCGTTTTCTTTTGTTAATTTTCTTTACCCAAAGACCCAGTACATTGTTTACTATTTTCTGCAGTGACCTTTCTTCCTGACTCATTGGAATCAAAGGATGTACCAAAGATGCTCTACACATGAACTGTGAAGAATAGATAATCACCCGCGAACACAACCCAGTTCCACATGACATTCCCTCGACTCACTAGAAGTGAGTGCCTTCATTTGTGAGGAGAGGCATTTGGTCCCTCCATTTTTGTGAAGGGGGTTCCATTGACTATTCTAGTTATTAAAAGTGACATTGAGTTTAAAGTTGCATGGGGAAATGAGACTTTGATTTCTAATTTAACAATGATACTCATTATGCTTTTGCCAGCAACAGATGCTCCTGGCTTTTGTATCATTGCACCTTTGGCTCCACAATGCTTGCCAGTTGCATTCTCATACTTACAAGTCCAAAACTCTTCCATTTGCCTCCTCATTACAGCAACATGGTCGAAAAATAAAAGAAAAAAGAATAAAAGAGCGTAAAAAAGCATACCTTTTACTGTTAGTGTTGACAGTACAAGTTAAGCATCATCTTGCAGTATTAAGTTTGACTAATCATTGGAACGTTTAGCTTAATGGGTTTACATTCAGAACACCACAGGAAGGAATTTTGGACAGTGAAGTTAAGGATAAAAGGAATGATTGTTCCCTACGAAGAATGAACAATAATAACAACTCTTGCTCACTAGCAGTGACAGTATGCCCATTATGGCCTGGTGGTTAGGGACCCCCACTTTCTAGCCAGTACTCATACAGTCCTTAACTAAAGTGATGACCTGAACTCATATCATTAGCTTACCTGATGATTGCTGTGCACATGGGCACAGCTGTTAACGGAGACTCGACTGAGCAATCAACTTGCAGTGTAAGAGTAAAAAAATACAAGCCAGCAGATTTACCTGTGTGGAAGGTGGTGCATGCAGCAACATTTGCACAGGAAAAGGCCTCCACAGATTCATCCTTTCTCTGCTTATTTGCTAAAACTGCCTGTCAATCACAGCCATGAGCAGAGGAGGCAGGTACCCGAACAGAATAAGCCTATTTGTGTTGTTGTGTTATTCCCAAATATCTCCGGCCAAGATCTGAGAGTGGATTTGGATGCCGCTTGGCATCTTAGTGTAAGTTGGGGGTCGTACGGTGAATAGAGTGTGTGTCTGCTTGTGTATGTGTGCGCATTTATGTAATTTGCTGTGTTTTTGAATGAACAGTATGTGTGTAGTTGTGCATGTGTTTATGAATTTGAGTGTAAATGTGTTGGAGTGAATCTGTGTTGTGTTAATGGAACAGAAACCAGTTAATTAAAATCAACGGTATTTTATTGAGGTATGTATAGTCTTTGTGGGATGTGGAAGGGTCCAACTATGGGAGGTTGGGTTTACTCACTTCCCTTGTTCACTCAATGAAAGGTGAAGTACCTAGTTATGCTTTTCCACTTTAAAAATGTCCAAGCTGGGGACGTGGCCAAGATGGCGGAGTGGTGAGATGCTCCTCACCATCGCTCCCTCCAGCCCACCGAGTATTGAACTTTTCCCAAGCCCATCCGCCACACTGCAGCACCTCATTTAGACCAAGTGGAGCACTAGAGGTGGGCAAGCAGACCCCTCCTGCTATCAGGATTCGCTGGGAAGGTGTCTGGAGAGTGGGGCTTGCGGCCTAATGTCCAATGATAAGACAGCTATGGCCTGGCGGCCTAATATGTGAAGGGGCCATCAGCCTAGGAGAAAACAGAGAATGGAGGTAAGTTGATCCCGCCCCGGGCGAGGGCCGCCGGTGACTGTCCCGGAAGATGACAGAGGCTCCAGGGCAGGCGAGATTTGATGTTGCAGCCTGGGCCCGGAACTGCCAAATGTGGAGATCAGTCCTGAGATCTGAGTGCCACAGAGAGTGGTGCACCACGACCCGCTTCGACCCCTGTGTGATTCAAAGAGGATGCCCTGCCTTCTGGGACGGCGCAGGGATGAACCGTTGTGAGAATTGGGACATTCCCTGTTCCGGTCCGTGGCCACGCACAGTAAGGACTGCCAGAGCCTTGAAGGATCCAAGGATAGCTGTACAGAGAGGTCAAGGCTCCTTTCTCCGCCTGGGGGAGTGTCCTGCACCCTATGCAGTTACTGCTTCTCTGGGAGACGCTAGATCTGACATCGGAGGCAAATACTATCCGATGCCCAGCGCCTACTTCTATGCCGCAGCCTGCAGCACAGGCCCGGTTCTAGCGGGTGGGCCGGGTGGGCCAGGCCCACCCAAACATGAGCCTGGCCCACCCAAACAGGAGCCTTGGCCCTCGCAGTGAGGGCTTGAAGGCAGGCGCGCAAAGCACACGTCGTGTGTGTCAGCCCGGCCGAGACAGCTTCCCGGGCGCGCACACACACAGACAGTTTTAGAGATTATTGCAGCCGCACCCGAGTACTTCACAGG
Source organism: Calotriton arnoldi (assembly GCA_963921515.1). NCBI lineage: Eukaryota > Metazoa > Chordata > Amphibia > Caudata > Salamandridae > Calotriton > Calotriton arnoldi. Next base: position 3,844 of record CAWUFW010019929.1, read on the forward strand.
TCTTTAAAAGACCATTTACATGTTAACGAGGCTTTATTTATTTTTTCACCCCTTCATCTCCACATGGCAAAGGCGACAATATTCTGCTGCGTGGGTATTTCTTTTTCTATGCAGCGCAGGAGAAAAGAAGTTTGTTTATTCCTATTCACCTTTCCTGACCCCTGCAGCTGCTTATCACATCAGGCTCTGACACAAAGTTTGACTAATGGAGTAGGTAAGAGAATGTGTTACTATTTGTTTTTCTTTTTAAAATATGCACAGGCCCAGCAGGACACATACTTCGTGAGTGCTTCATTTAAACAGTTTTTATCATTATCATGGCCGATGCAGGACAACAATAAGACAATACAAAATGCCCAAAATGCTGGTGATAAATGATCCTGCTGGAGAGCAATCGTTTCTGTTAGTAGTTTTTAAATGCAGATGAACTGTATTTTATGTGGAAGCTCAGTGGGTTACTGCCTTTGTCACAGAGATCCTTGTGCTACTTGCAGTTCAGAAGTTACAATCCTAACATAGGACAGTGACCAATGAACTGTCATCAAAGAGCTGCATACAAACATGAATGGTATAGTTAGAACTTCGCTTTCTTTTTTTGTGATATAGTTAGAACTTCCCCAGTCTTTCATTATTCTAATGTTGCTAAAATGAGTATGTTTGGGCAGATATACATTTTTATCAGTAAAGCTGACCCCCATGGAATACTCTTTAAATCCTAAGGTTGTGTTTCCCCAGACCAAACCCTCTTAAAATATACTGCCCACCAGTATGGATGACATGTGATTCATACACCTTGTAATCCTCATTGGCTTATGTGACATTCCCTGTAGACTGATTTACATACTTGTATGATTCATTGTCTCTGTATAATGTGTGCGTGGTGTAAAGTACTGACACACACTACACTGATATGAGTAGCGCTGTACAACAAATGAAATGCATATGAGAGAGGGGCTATGTAAAGATGAGGGGCACTGTTGAAGGGTGGCAGTGAGGGAATCCAAGGAGGAGGTCAATAGGGGGAGGGGCTATGGAGCGATGAGGGGCACTGTTGGAGGGTGGCAGTGAGGGAATCCGAGGAAGAGGTCATGGGGTGGAGGGGGGAGCTAGGGAGAGATGAGGGGCACTGCTGGAGTGTGGCAGTGAGGGAGTCTGAGGAGGAGGTCATGAGGGGGATGGGCTACAAAGAGATGAGGGGCACTAGTGGAGGGTGGCAGTGAGGGAATCCGAGGAGGAGGTCAATAGGGGGGCGATGGAGGGATGAGGGGCACTGTTGGAAGGTGGTAGTAAAGGTTATTTACGGAGAAAGAGGTTATTGGTGCGGCGCCAAAAAAGACTTTCGCATCAGCGCTGAAGCCGGCCCTGTCATGGCCTTTCTGTTTTTCTTTATTTAATTAGCAGTCGGGTCATAAGGGCAACTGTGGAACATACTTTAAAGTGCGTGCTAACTATATTTACCGCTATATTCAATGTTTTAAGTTTGAAGGTGATTTTACTAATGTTTTTACTGGGAAAAATGAAAGTGGAGCCCAATGGTGCCTGATATGGGGCTGGGGCCCAAGGTCAGCAGTGAGATAAGGTGCTCTGGAGAGGAGTAGTGGATAATCAAGCCTGTAAGGGAGTGCGTTGCAGAGTCCGGGGTGAGGTGGAGGTAGTAATGAAGAGGGATTCTCCCAGAAGACTCGCACAGAAGGAGCCTGAGTAGTGTCACTTGCCTGATACTCCCACCTCAGAAACCTCCTCTTCCCATCAAAGGAACATTACATGGAAAAAACACTTTTTCAGAGTGATAATATTTAGAAAGAGATTTGGAAAAGAGTGCGTTTTACTGGACCTTGTAAGACTAAGAAGAGATAAAGGAGGGCCCTGAAGCAGGCCTGCCTAGACATATATGCGACAAATCGAGCCCGCAGTGGCCCACCCAAATGCACCCTTGGCCCACCCAAATAAAAATTCCTGGAGCCGGGCCTGCTGCAGCACCTTATGAAAGGGGATTCTCAAGGACATCACACACCTAGCAAGCAGTGAACTGTGGATGTTGGTGCCCCACAGAAAGAAACCGACAACCTGGGTGCCATTTAGGATATTTGGAGAGCGCCCAACATGGGAAGGTGATGATGAAATTTAATGACGCTTCTGGCCCTGTGATGGCTCTTACAAAGGCAGACTTGGACAGCCCTCGTACCTTCAAAGTGGTGCTCCGTGATGAACTCTGGTAGGATCTCACGCAAAGCCTCGAGGTAATACACGCAGATCTCAGCACCAAAATAGCAGATCTTAGGACAGATGTGGATTCAGTGGGACAAAGACTCGTGGAGACAGAAACGTGCTTGGAGACGACCATTTATGTGTAGGATGAAACCTTAGAAAGAAAACCGCTCTCAGCGTGAAAGCCTCAGCATCAGGGAGCTTAGGGGCTGATTATGATGGCGGTGAACCTGCCACCGGCCGGCTGCCGGTGGCGGGTTCACCGCCATCGTAAGGCCAATTACCACCCACTAGATTAGGATGGCGGGCGGTGTGCCTGGCGGGCGGGAAGCCCGTCTGCCACGGTCCGACAGAGACAATCGTTACGATTGCCTGTCGGACCGCACCGTATCCACAGAATGGTGGCGGTGCCTAGCAGGCACTGTCCGCCAGATCAGGATGCTGGATCCCCGCCAGCCTGTCCATGGCGGTTCAACCATGGAAAGGCTGGCGGGGATTTACTTTGTGGCCCCCCTTGTGCAGGGGCAGTTGGTGTGTGAACTTGGGGGGCATCTATGGTGCCCCCCTACATTTCCCTGCACCATGTGGCAGGCACAGCATGGTGCCTGCCACGTAGTGCAGGGAAATGTAAACAGTGCTTTTTTAACATTGCGGCGGGTGCTGCAGCCAGCAGCACCCACCGCAATGTTAAACATGCCGTTTGTGGCTGCCATTTGCCGGATTGCCGCCTTCTAGGCGGGCGGTTTCCATCCCTGTGACGATGGCGGACGGTCCCCTTAGTGAAGAGGTTCTGGATGCTGATCTTTACTCATTCATGGTAGCATGCTTTACTCGCTATTAGGAAACAACCACCCTGAGATAATTACAGATAGGATTAATCATGTAGGCCCCAGGAAAGCTTCCCAACACCAATGCCCTCGAGATGTACTGATAAAGTTTCACTATTTCACAGAGAAGGAGTAGGTCCTTCAGCATGGCAGAAAGGCGGGAGAAGTAAGTTTCAAAATTATTCCTGCACGATTTTTCAAAATGTATACCAGCTAACACTGCAGAGACGAGCAGCCCTCTGACCCATTACCATGAAACTACAGGAAGACAGGATATGTTATCAATGGAGGGATTCCTTTTTCCTCTCTAACAAGCTGGGAGATACATGCCATACTGTTTCTGACATGCAGAAGGCTGCCATCCTGCTGGGCATCACAGTCACCCACCCTGGGGCAGGTACTTCGGCCTGTGATGCCTCACGTGGATATAGGGGGGAGTGCCTTCGGATGCGACCATAAATATGACTATGCCTTGTGAACATATAATGACCTTGACAAATGGGCTATGAAGGTTTTGGGTGGCAAGCCTCTGGGGCCCCGGAGCCGCCCGAAGAAGGGCTGATGAACACTGCAGTGGCATGTCCTGGAGGATCAAGGATGGCTCCAGGGTCTCTGACTCCAGGACGTCTTGGAGCTAAGGCTGGACACCCGTCTCCCCCTTTGGGGGTAGATTGGTGACTTTATGTAACTGAAGCCCCACAGTGAGCTCACCAGCGAGTGTTTGAGGGCTGAGAATGAGCTCAAAACTTTTTGACAGTGATGTACTCATTGCCTGATGTGCAACATATGGGGGGCACTGGGAGGGCACCCGAGCGGCCTGAATTGAGCCTGGACAAAGCTTCCCCTGGGTGGGCTGAGTAGTACACAATGATTGTGGACTGAGCCCCTTGGGCTGGGTGGAGGCAATGGCACCTGCCTCTTCATTTGAGATTGTATCTGTAGGATGAAAACATTATATACCTTAAGAATTATTGTTGCAGGCCGAGTGGGAGGGAGACCCAGTGTACTTTCCTGGTGTATTGGCACATTCAGAGCGAACTCATGCGCCTTTCCGGCTGGGCCGGTCATGCCAAGGAGAGGGCCTCCTGCCCCCAGGAAGAGAGACAAGAAAGACGCATGTCACCCTCTCCTATCAAAGTGTTCCATCGATAAGCCATGTTTAACGATCCTTTGTTGTTGTTTAATTACTGCCTTGTCTATTAATCTTTTTTGGAATGCTTTGGAGTTATTGAGGATTGAGTGGAGAGAGGTCACTGCATCCACTATGCAAGTCACTACACTGGCCCTTTGGCTGACTCACACAAACAACTTCTTTACACAGGCTCATCCATGATTTAACTTGTTTCCCTAAACACAAGGTGCTTAATTCACCAAATGAACGAGGGGCGGTCTGGCGAGCCCTTCGGGAATCCAACCTAGATATTATCTGCTTACAGCAGACTCCTCTCCTCTGCAGAGACCAGGGAAAAATTAAGCACACAGTATATCCAATGGGCTATCACTCCTTGGCCCATACCAAACAGAGAGGGGTGGCAATATATTTCAGGCGTAATCTCCCAGTCTCCGTTACATGCACCTATGCAGACAAAGAGGGCAGATATCTAATTCTCATGGGGACACTTCACAGCATACCTCTCACTATGACTACAGTATATGCCCCAAACGCTGCCCAAGTTGCTTTCCTGGTTGACTTCCTGGGGAAGCTAGCGAAAGTGGCATGGGGTGATATAATTCTGATCGGAGATCTAAATATGGTTTGGCATCCACACATTGACAGGGAGCGGGGAACATTGTACCCATGCTGGAGCCTTCTCTAAGAAGCTGCCTGTCAAGACCTAAATGCAGTAAATAAAGCCTACACTTTCTACTCTCATGTACACCACACCCACTCAAGAAAAGATTATATTTTGTTGAACAACTCCCTTATGGGACGTGCCTGAGCTGCAGAAATTGGCCCAATTTCGATATCTGACCATGCTCCTGTCAGGATTCAACTACAATTAGGAACTAAGGGACAGAGGGAAAATTGGAGGCTACACCCAGTTATACTCAGGGACTAGGTCACCAGAAAGGAGATAGGTCAACGAATAGAGGAGTATTTTCATCACAATGAAGGTGGAGACGTGCCTATTCCTGGGTGTGGGATGTGTTTAAAGTTGTTGTTCAGGAGCACTTCATAGCGATAGCCACTGAACGAAAGCGACTACATTGGCTCGAAGTGCAAAATTCGAAAATGAGATACAAGACTTAGAACAGGAGTGGCTGCAACCCCCTTTACACCTTGTCATGCAAGCACTTATGACAGCGAAAAGTCAATTGTGAATGCACTTTATCGCCAAAGCGGAGCTCTCCCTGCTCCATCTTACAAATTGAGCATATGTGGCAGGTGAAAAAGTGAGGTCTCCTCTAACCAGGTTGCTGAGAGGCAAGTGAGAAAAGGAATAAGTGAAAGAAATTGTAGCCCACTCAGGGGCTCGGTTACTGGATGACGAGGGGAAAGTCGACAAATTTTGAGCATTCTACGAACCACTGTATAGGGGAACTTCCCCACCCCCAGGAGACAGGGAGGCCTTCCTGGAGCCAATTAAATTATCCGTCCTCACAGATGCCCAAAGGGACTCATTGGAGGGCTCCATCCTCCATGTGGAGGTGCGCTTGGCCATCAAAGCCCTTAAAACTAATGAGACCCCGGGCCCAGACGGCCTTGCTGCCCAATTCCATAAAATAAACTCCACCCAATTGGTCCCTAAATTTGCCAACGTGTTCTATCATTGTGCCACCATGGAGACAGTTTCCCAATCAATGTGGGAGGCGGCAGTGACTGTTACCCCAAAACCCTAAAGGATGTTTGGAATTGCACCCCCTACTGACCTATTGCTTACTAAACATTGATCCTAAGGTATACACAAAGATTCTGACCCCCCGCTCAATGCAGTGCTAAATACTTTGATACACCCAGACCAAAGAGGCTTTGTTCAGGGGCGCCAGACACATGACAACATCAGAACAGCCATCCACCTGATAGAGCAAACATCCCTCAAAAGGCACCAGTCGTTTTGTTATCTCTTGGCGCTGAGAAGGCCTGTAATCAGGTGGATAGGACCTTCCTGCATCTTATGCTACAGAGAATGGGCTTGGGGCCTAGACTCTTGAGGATGATTTTTTCCAACTAAGCCAGCCCAGTCACCAGAGTCACCCTTAATGGTTACCTCTCCAGGCCCTTTTTGACTAGCTCGTGGCACTAGATAGGGGTGCCCCCTCTCACCGCTCCTATTTGCTTTATTTCTTGAACCCCCTAGCCTGTTTAATTAGGCAAACCTCCATTGTCACAGACATCCAGTTCGGCCCGAGGGAATACAAAGTCTCGCTTTACGCGAATGATGTGCTCCTGACTTTGGGCACACCGACTACCTTGATTCAAGCAGTGGTAAAGCTCCTGGATGCCTTTGAGAGAGTTTCTGGATATAAGGTGAACTATGATAAGTCAGAAATTCTTAATCTGACTCTCACAGAGGAGGTGGCGGGGTTGTCATCACTGTTTCAATTCCGGTGGGCTGCAACTTTGATCACTTACCTGGGAGTCCGCCCTACGCGGTCCATTAAGGACCTTTTCACTGTCAATTACCCCCACTTGCTCACGGCTATTGATAAGAATCTCCACATCTGGAGCACTCTTATGCACTCTTAGTTTGGTAACATTAATGTGGTCCAAATTAACATTCTCCCGCAATTGCTCTATATTTTTCAGACCCTTCCCAATTGGCTAGACCCCATATAACCTGAAACACATCCAGCTAAAACTGATGGTGTTTATATGGAAGGAGAAAAATCCTAAACTCTGGCTGTCATTGATGACTCAATTGTGGTCAGGAGGGAGCATGGCTGTTTCCACCATTCCGTATTAGTATGCAGTTGCACAACTGAGGACGGAGACAAATTGGTCTACCACGCACTTGCAGAAAAAATGGAGGCAGATGGATCATGCCATAGTCTGCCAGCCGATGTGGGGTCCTGGTGTGGCTGGAGAGGCACCATGGGCCTCCCAACGCATACCTTAGTACACCAGTAGCTAAAACATTAAATATGTGGAATAAATATGTGGGAGCATGGGGCTGGTGACCTACCCTTCACTATATACCCCAACTCATTACAATCTAAGAGTTTGCACCTGCCATGGTTAGTCACGTCTTCCCTCACTGGGGGAAGGGCGGGTGCACATTGATCGCAGACATGTCTGAAACCCTGATTCTGAAGTCATTGCAGTAAAGACACTGATCAATTGTGGTATGCTCAGCTTTGGCACTGGCTGATCCACCCCCTTATCAGTGCAGGGGTCACCAGAGGAAAAATCCCATTTGAACAACAATTCCCCAAACATATTGAAACACATTGTCTTTCTCAGCACTGCATAAACTTCTGTTATCGCATGACACCCATCCTACATGCAGACAGAAAAAGGAATGGGAGCATGCTCTGGGGATGCAGGTGACACCAAAAAGATGGGACAGGTTACACAGAGACATACACTCCTTATCTGACTCATCCCTGGGCCAGGAAATACACTACAAAGTATGGTCTGGATGGCACAACACCCCATGTAAATTACATCGCATGTACCACAACGCCTCTCTTAGATGTTGGAGAGGGTGCGGAGCTCTAGGTGATGCACTACATGTATGGTGGGACTCTCCAATAATTCATCCATTCTGGGACGAGGTCTGCAAACTACTTCAAAAATTCCGGCAACACCAGATGTAATGCTCCTGGGTCTGAAACCACTTAACCCAACTCAGATATCCAGTGATGAATGGCATATGTGCCTACAGTGCCTGTGAGTGGCAAAACTTACCATAGCTTATCACTGGAAGAAACCATGCTGCCCTCCAAGCATACAGGGGCATCAGCAATGGAACAACTGCTCATCAACATACAGGGGTAGCATTTAGCTTTTGAAGCTAAATGGCGATCCATGGTGCAGCATTTAAGCAGATGACCACCCAGCTCAGCTCTTCCCCCATGTTGGAGGTCAGTGGTTCTCTTTCATTGACTGGCTTGAGGGGGATGTTGTCTTCTCACGGCAGCAGCTAAAGGGCTCATGGATGGATTTGGGTTGGATAGCAGGGACCAGAGAACGATTCACAATGCCAATATGTCTTTAGATGGATGCATGGGTCATAGTTCATTTTCAACAGTTGGGGTGGGCAAAAGATGGGGGAGGTTTATTGATGTATGGGCACTGGAGGGGAGCTGGACGATGGGGGTTGAATGTGTGATATATCTAATAGTGCCCTCTGTAACCCTTCTTTAGCAGACCGCACTTATTGTTTGTTCGGCTCCTTCGTTGGTATTGCGCACATATCTTATGACACACACGTCTTTTTGAAAAACCTAATAAAAATGTTTGAAATATAAAAGTTTCCAAGCCACAATAGACTCTGTTGGACAGATAAGGAGTACATAAATTCGGGTCTCATACATCTTCCTAGCACAATAGGCGAGCATGTTATCCTCCTCATCAGTCCAAACTCCCTGCAGGCTTTTGATCTGGAATATTCTTCAGCTGCATATGGCAATCATGTACCAGTGGACATACACAGATTTCCTTTTGCACCAGGAGGAGATCTAAAGTTTACATCATTATATAGTTTATGTTGACAATTTTCAGATGAGCCTTTAAGGCCACTTGGGCACTAAGGCCTCTATACCCTGCTTCATTTAGCTCATATTTCTTAGCAAAAAAAACCTCCTCTTAGATTACAGTACCCATCTAGACTTTTGCTCATTTCTGCTCATCTCAGAAAGGGATAACAGAAAATAGGACTAACTGTTTATGCCCAAAGTCAGAACCAGAACAATGATTATGCCCAAGAAAAGAACTAGAGCAAAGATTCAGTGGGTCTCATTCAACTACAGGTCTATAACATGTATTGCAAATGTTCCAAGCAATCACAGAGGAAGTTTTCAATTCAAAATAAATTATATTCTCCTTGGTCTATACAAACATCAGGGAGAGTGATGGCGGGGAAGTGCTCAAAAGTGAAGATATCCGTCTGTGTACAGGTAAAGACTTTGTGCAGCAGGGGTGGACCACCTGCAGTGGGATTGGGTGTAGGGCCTGGCTGGAGGCCCAGTTCTGTGGCCAACCCTTTGCTGTGTGATGGCAAATAGCTGTGCACTGTAGAAGGTTGGTTGCTTGCAGGGGGTTGGGCATCTATTGGGTTATGCCACCCACGGGGGGGTGCAGGGCCTGGCCAGAGGCCAGTCCTTGAAGGAAGTCCCCACTGCTCACAGTTAAAGGCCATGAACAGTGGAGGAGTTGGCTGAATATGATAACAAAACAGAAGTTCCCTAAAAAAAACAAAGACTAAATTGATGTTATAATTAAGGCTCCCTCTTTTCCATTTTTACGGATTTTTACAGACAAATACAGACAGAAAACAATGTGTTTTCTGTCTGCATTCATTTTTAAAAGTGGATAAATACAGAAAATGGTGCTGCTTTTAAGTGACTGTCCGTGCTGTCTTTCATGAATTCAAGCCCAACAGCTGAGCAGATGGACAGCATGGGAAATTGAAAAATCAGGATGAAATGTCTTTAGATAACGGCATGTGTCAATATACATTTGTGGTATAATGCTAGTATTTACCAGTGGATGTATTGTTATGTAATATTTGGCAGCTTAAATAGCTAAAACACGACAAACATCAAAGTATGCATCTATCAGTTAAATAAATATGGAAATGTAAAGTTTTACAACTTCATTTATATGCAAAACACAAAATAAATATGGATGAATACAAATAAAATGATCAAAAAATAAATATGGATAGATACACAAGTAAATGTTTAAACAATAAATACCATAAAACTGGGAGCCCTAGTTATAAATCAGTGTGATAATAAGATCTTGCCTTATGTTAAAAAAAACACAGAAATTCACTTAAAAAACAAAGGTATAAGTGGAATTATAGTTAGGTATGGTAATAAGACCATAGCTTACGTTAAAAAATCCCTAGAATTTGATAGAAAACACTGAAAATTTAGGTGTAGTTATAACTAGGCTTTGCAATAAGATAAAAACTAATGTTTAAAAAACAAACAAAAAAAACACTGAAATTCACCAATTATAGTTACTGAACTAACTATAACTTGTGTTTCTGCCATGCAATGCTTATGACCTCACAAATGACATCACTCATGACATGTTAAATGACATCACTCATGACATATCAAATGATATCATTGATTACATCAATGTTTGTATCCTTTAATCATAGTAACATATTCCTATACCATTTGTGAACTTGAGGTAATTCAACACAATATGCCTGTGGCCAATTTACTACACACCTTAATTGGATTACCTTCTTCAAGACTTCACATAACCCACAATTGTAAGTAAAGAGATTGACAGGTGTGCATTTGCCACTGCAAATACACCATCATCCAGGCGCTATGGACAACCCTTCGTAGTTTGGTAAAATACAGTACGCACATTCCAGAGGGAACAGTGGCATGCCCAGATATCCACTGGTGGGTAATACATTGTCAAAAGAAATTTTGGCCTAAGTCACAGATTTGTTGGCTCAGGCTTTGGCTTTAAGCCACAACCTACTTAGAAACATCGCTCTGCAACCCACATCAGGTGCACTCAGCCTTTACCTTGTTTAACATGGAGGAATACTTGCATCCCAAACTTTAGTGATTTCTAAACAGTGCACCGTGTAACTATCAATATGGACACACGTGCTTCCAGGGCTTACACTATTTCCATGCTATGAATCTGCAGGTGTTCACTCAGTAGCTCTATGCTGTATGTGACTATGGTGTTATCAGTGATGTCATCAGTGATGTAATCAATTATGTCATTTGCGATGTCACCAGCGATGTTATCAATGATGTCATTTAACATGTCATGAGTGATGTAATATGTGAGGTCATAAGCAGTGCATGGTGGGGCACAAATCACAGTTAGCACAGTAACTTTATCTTATTTCAATACCTAAATTGCTTAACCATAACATCGCTTTTTTCAGTGAACATATATATGTATATATGCACACACACAGATTTGCTTAAAATATTTAAATTGTCTTTTTATCTTTATATTTGTGTGTATATCTCAATATGTACTTTCAGTTGCAGATATATACATAGTGATACAAAGTCAAAGTTAAATATATTACGCAAACATTTATTTGTAAGGAAAAGTAGTTGGACAAATTAATGTGTGGCACGGTGCAGAGTTTGTTTTTGCTGTGTCGCCTTCTAGTACATTTATCAGCTGCGTTGCTAGGGCAAGGGGGTGGGCGCACACATAGGGATGGAGCACGACCCCCATGCCCATTTGATCCCCCTCTTGAGGCGCCACCAGTTGCATCAAAAAAGTGGAGCCATCCTAAACATCCCACGTCGCAGCCACATTCCAGCCACCTGAGAGACCTTCACTGGCTACCTGTCAACAAAAGAATCACCTTCAAGCTCCTCACGCACGCCTACAAAAGCCCTCCACAACGCCGGACCAGCATACCTCAACCATTGCCTCTCCTTCTACACTCCCACCAGACATCTCTGCTCCACTCAACTGGCTCTAGCCAGCATCCCATGGATCAGCAAGACCACAGCTGGAGGAAGATCCTTCTCCTACCTTGCTGCGAAGACCAGGCACTCCATGCCTCTGTACCTCAGGTAATCCCCATCGCTGCCACAATTCAGGAAGGACCTCAAGACCTGGCTCTTCGACTGAACCACAGATCCACCCCCCCCCCCCCAAGCGGCTTGAGACTCTCATGGGTGAGTAGTTGCACTTTATAGGATTACTGATTGATTGAATCTTGCCGACTGTACAGAGCATGTGTTTCTGCTACCAAAGTGCTCTCCATTTTGGCAGAAAATGACTATAACTGTTTTGATAACGAGCAGGCTTCTGCTCCTCAGGGCACGCAACACGATGGAAGACTGCAACACTGACGAACATAATGCCAAGACATAATTATTGTGGCTGGAGCACAATCGACTGTGCAAAATTGCATGGTAAGAGCATTGAAAAAGAACATTGACTGTAAAAACATATCTATGTGCAATATTTACACTTACAATAGTTCCTTCGCAGGATTGCCTTCTCCAGTTTAGTGCAAGCTATCACAGCAAACTGTATTGCTTCTAGTGGATTAAATAGAGAAACGACTGATGTTGGCTCGCCAATTAAGTATAAATGGGGCCAGATGACTGGAAACCGCAGGCAGCCTCTTGTGTTCTCATAACTATTAAGGCCTTTATTCCTTACTTCCCAATTCCTATCAAAATTTTGAGTTTCGTATGGAAGATTCAAACAGAGTAAATTGAAATTCAGATATTTTCTCGCTTGGGTTTCGTTTTGGGTATGAGGCGCTATACAGATGGTGCAATACAAAACAATACTGTACAATGCAATTGGTAAGCGTTGGCAGTTTTATACATCACGAATAAACCATATAGCCATTTCACTGAATCGTGCCATATATGTAATCTGAGATGCAGACATAAGGCGGAAATTGAACATCGTTAGAAACGAGTGGATGTGTGAACTGAGGCAAAAAAAATAATACATGAAAAAGAGGCTTCGGGGAGTACTGGCAGTGCCAGAGCTGCAAAGTATCAATGGTTATGTAAAAAATACACCTCAAAGGCACCTCCATTAAACTTCAAAATCAGGCACGCCTCCAGAATCATTACCAAATATGGAAAGCACCGAGCAGCTTGAGAACGTCCATAAGAAGAGAGAGAGAGAGAGAGGGACAGAGTGGAGGACTCCTAAAAAAGCACAGTTCTTTTCAAAGCCAAGAAAAATGCCATAAACAGCTCGTTAACTGCAGTTTTGCACATGGTTACACATCTATATATCTGGGTTTTTGTCGAACACTTGTTCCCAATAACTACTTTTTTTGTACATTTATTTCGTTTTCAACACTAAATTGCATTATTTTGTCATCTTGTTTCTTCTATCCATATAAATGTGTAAGACTCAATGTTAGAATGTGCTGTGTTTATACAACACTGTCGACTTGTCTATTTTTGAATGTTATACTGTATGTTACATTTGTGTTTATTCAAGCATGCGTTTCCATTTGTATCATTAAATGTTAATGTGGAAGTCCATTACTCTGTATATTTGTGTTCTATATATATGCCTGTCGATGACTGTTTCGGTTTCTATATTTTTCCCTATGATTGCACACGAATGTAAATGTTTTTTTGTGCGTGATTTGTTGTGTAAAAGTCATTATCAGCAAGCAATACACACACGTGTATCATTCTATCCATGTGTGTAGCTCTTTTTGAGACGTACTTGTTTTTGATTTGGTAAATATATACGCTCAACTTTTTTAAGTACTTGTGTATGTATATCCATGCCTCCTTTTAAATATTTCTCTTTCTCGTTTTCTCTCTGTTTGACTCTCGTTCTCTCTCACTCTCTCGCTTTAACTCTCTCTCACTCATACTCTCTTTTTTTCTCTCTTTCATTCTTTCTCTTTCTATATATTTTCTCTATTTTCTTTTTTATTTCATATGTCTCTCTCTCTCTCTCTTGCTTTTTGTCTCTCTCTTTTGCTCTCTTTCTGTTTCTCTCTTTGTCTGTTGCACACTCATACTCTTTCTCGCTATTTTCTCTGTCTCTTACTCTCTCTCTCTGTGACACTCTTTCCTTTCTCACTTTTGTCTCTTTTTCTCTCTCTCTCCCACTTTGTCTATTTATCATTCTCTCAAATATTGAAGTTGCAACCAAAATCCATGCACAAATGTTTCACTTCCATACTCTCTCTCTTGAAAGATCTCTCTTTTGCTCTTTCTGTCACACTTTCTCTCTCTCACTCGTTTTTCTCAGTCTCTCTTTAGCACTCTCTTTTACTTTTTCCTCTCTCTGCCTCTCTTTGCCCATCTCTAAATCTTGCTTTTACTTTTTCTCTCTCCCTCTTTCTTGACTTCTCTCTCTTGATCTATGTTTTACTCTCTCTGTCTTACTCTAATACTCTCTGGGGCATATTTTCAAGGACTTATCGCAGAGTTAGCTGCACTTTATCTCAGCCAAAGTGGCGATAGATTCATCGCCCTATTCACAAGCAGGTGCTAACAGCCGATATCGTCAGTTTTCCTGCAATAGCAGCCGCAAAAAACATCGCCACGGATGACACCGTCAACTAACGCTAATGAGATGCAGAGTAGGCGTTCCTGTGCAAAAAGCCGCGACAACACCACTACGCAATATTCTCTACGACCAGCCAGATCGGCGATAAGATCCCAAAACAGGCGATAAGGCGCGTTAGCAGCAGGGATTTAACACCTGCTCTTACCTGGTGTTAAGTCGGACGACAACCTGCACCACAAAATGGAGCCCAGACCAGAGCCACACCTGAAGAACAACAGATGCCATGGAGCTACTGATCATGCAGCTCGGAGCCCCAAGAGGGCCACAACACCCACCACCACCCCCCTCAGGACCCCCCCCCCTGGGGCCCTACCACGGACAAAGATATTTAACATCAACTCTACGAAATCATGAACAAAACAATTCGCCTGATGTCGCACAAGTACAACAATTAACATTCATGTGTGGTCAGAAAAAGGAGAATCATCCATCCATCTTAGAATTTCCAAACAAATGATTTTATTCAAATTCAACTCAAAACAACTATTCGGAAGAGCCATGGCGAGTCTCCTCTGGACAATCTGTAAGACACAGCCTGCAAGACAAAATTCAAGATAAGAAGGTGTGTCAAAGGACAGAGAGAGAGAGAAAGAGAGAGAGAAAGAAAGGGAGAGAGAGAGAGAGACAGTGAAATGAAGAGAGGGAGAGAGAGAGAGAGAAAGAGAGGGAGAGAGAGAGACAGTGAAAGGAAGGCCCTTGGCACATACATGCCAACTGTTGCGTGTGTATCGCTATTGGTGCACCATAAGCCTAAGGCCTAGCCCCAAATGCAGCGCGAAAGCCACATCACATTTCCAGAATGCAAGCAGTAGTCAGACTAACATTAGGGATGAAAGCTCCTTTGTCTCAATACATAAGGCGGAAGGACATCTGCACCTCTGACCTTGGTCTTGCATGCGGCAGGCACCCCCTGAGAGAGATACCACAGCAGATGATGACGACTCCCACACTACACGCAGGCTGCCGAAAGACCAACGTATACACACCCCACACACAGAAGTCCTTGCCCGAAGTTATCTTGCATGGAATGGCCTTCACACTTACTCCCACATCAACCCAGGCGTACAACCGTTGCACACTAAAACAACTCATTGCTCCGAGCTGTGGCATTTCATCCACAGAACTGGTGCAGGTCAGAACAGTGCCGCTTTAACCAGAGCCACCAACGCAATGGCAGAACATCCCGGGCACATGCACAACCCCTGTCACGTGGAACTGTACCGTGCACGTACGCTGCATTTGTTGGGGGCACTGCCACTGGCAGTGTTGCGCATCAGTTACCGTCTGAGCTTACGTCTTGCGTACGTCACCTGCGTCCAGCCCTGGTTCCACTGCCGATCATGCATATTCGAGTGGCCCATGGATGTCTGCCTATCCAACACAACGGTAGCTGAACTGGATTATGACTTGTGTGTGCGCCCCCTGTTGGCCCACGACCAGGAGTGTAACCGTCATACCTATTCATGGGATGCCTTGATATTTGGCGTATGTGCTGGCAGTTGGGCATGGATGGGAGATTGCACAAGTCCTCGTGTGCAGTGACCACATCGAAGCACTCCCCCATTGGGCTGTGTTGCGGATTGGTGAAACGGCGTTGACGGAGCACATCTGTCCGGACCAGTTAATGGATTGGCTCGCCCCCGTGTTTGTTGAGGCCGACAACGACATACTCTTGGAACTGATTGCCCAGGAAGCTGCGCTCGCATTCATGGATGAGTAACTACGTTCCTGCAGCCACAACTGCTTGTAACCCAGAGCACAGGTCCCAACACCTTGTTGCATCTTGGAGAATTGGTCACATATCCCACCACAACAGTGGACATGGCTGCATGCGCCTGGACTCAGAATGCATGTGCGTGCACCTACGCGTGTCGACACACACCTGTGCAAGGTGAGGCAGTCCCATGGGCGGAGCTGCACAGCGTCGCTTGGCAAGGGCAAGGTTCATTACTCTGACATACTGCTGGAGGGAGTGTACACACATGGCAATGTAGTACTACATGTGACCTTGTCGGACCCTTTCACCTGCTCACTGTCAGCAGAGCAGACAGTCTGCGCAGTCCGGTGGTACAGCACTATGCAGATCCCATGGGCTGTGAGTCGTGTCCCCTGACACGGGGCAATGAGCATACGCCAAACATCACATGACTCGTCCAGCAAGGCAAGGTGGGCTGAGACCGTTCCCATCCGTAATGATTGGTGTTAATTTTTGCCTCCCCATTTCTTGCACCTCTACATGTTCCCATGCTGCCTGTTAGTGTCTGAAGCATTGGTCTGCATGTTGTGGCCCTTGTCTTGCCCGTACTGACACGCACATGCGAATAAAGTCTACGCCACTTTACTAGTGTCCAACTGTGATGAATGTTGATTAGAATGACAAATCGTGTGCCTCAATGAGCATTGTCCGTACACAGGGAGGGACTGACTGATGCATTTCACTTAGGGGTGAGTCCCTATTGCCAGCTCCACCTCTGTAAGCCAGACATTGTGGTTGGGATAGTTGCTGGTGGACCGGTGCTCTTACGTGTCTCCAGCAATGTGAGTATGGTGTCCAACTTCTTGCCATGTGGATCAATGTGATCCATCAAAACAGGCTGTGTCCACACAGTTGAGTGTGAGTAGGTATGCGAAGAGATGTTCTGTTGTCACATGTGATGGGGGACACTACTTTAGGCCTGCTACCGATTTAGACATTTTTACACACAGCCCCATTTAATACATGGACGTGGGGGTACGTTGGGGGTTGCGAGATTGTTGTTCATGGGCAATGAGGCCACAGCTAGTTCCCACGTTCACAGTCATCTAATTGGCCATGTGGGTCAGGTTCAAACATGCGCATTGATGTCATTTCCCAGGGTGTACCTTTTTGTGCAATCAATGTCCCTACATTCATCCATACTCTTATACTTGATTGAACATAGACATGACACATCTGTGTGATTTAGAATGTTTTATTCACATTCTGTGGAGTGTCGGAGCTGGAGCAGTACATGGCCATGCAAAGCCCACATTACATGGTTGCCCAGTGGAGGGCCAACCAGAGTCCTCTGGGGAATGACAATTTAATCGGAAGAGGAAGAGTTCAGTCCGCAGCCTGATTGCTGTGTCATTGGTAACCAGTGCAGATATGGCAGTCCATGTCGTGGTCCAGATGAATGTCGCAGAGTGTTTTAGGGGACAGTGGAAGGTGTTGTTCCCGGGCATGATGCAGAGGGCTGAACCAAGCAGGAACAGGCCATATGGCGGGGATGAATGCTACAACCTCCTTTCTCACACAGAGTCATTGCCATCCACATCTCAGTCCTCTGATATGTCTTCTGTGTCAGGTGTGTCAGGTGTGTGGTGGTGTATTGGCTGTATCACTGTGTGCCACTGACACATCAGGGGGCGGAGGTGGTATGGCTGCATCACTGTGTGCCACTGACACATCAGGGGGCGGAGATGTGTGTGTCGAAGTTCCTGCAGCAGTCATCTGGGACAGGCTCTGTGGCAGCAATGGCGAGATGATGTTCTGCAGGGCATGGAGGATCCCAGCTATCTCTCGCTGGTGTACAGCCGTGGCAGCCATCCTTCCAGCCTGCATCTGCTCCATGTTCTCCATTGTCCTCCGCATCTGTGCCAACTCTGTGCTGCCATCGCTGGGGCCTGTCTGACTAGACAGTTCTTGTATCCGAGTAATGGCTCCAGCGAGGTCAGCCAGGGATTGTTGTAGAGCATGGAACGGACTGTGGGTGTCCATTAGGGACTGTAAGTGGTCCCTGATGGGACTCATACACCCACATATGGCATCAAGTTTGGCTGCCATGAGGTCGAAACCCACCCGCACCTGTTCAGCCAGCCCCCTCTGGCAGTCTGACACACGGCTTTGGAATGCCATGTGTCTTTCCGTGAGGTGCTGGGAGCCAGCCGTGGTGGTGGGTGCTTCCTGCTGTGTGGGCTGTGCAGGGGGTGGGGTCACCTCGATGCAGCTGGGCTGCCCTGCTCCTGGAGGTGGGGTGCGGAGGCTGTCCACGAGCCGTTGGAGGGTGTCTGAGCAGATGGCCAGGGGTTCCTCCTCATCATCACTGAAGAGATGTCTGCTCTGCTCTGCAGGAGGTGTTGATTGTCCCTCTGCAATGTAAAGGGGAGATGCAGGTTAACAGTGTGTTCCATGTATGTTGGCGCATTGTACATGTTTACATACAGACTGCATGACAATGTACATTGTGACTGTTTTGGATGAGCTGGCTATTTGATGGGGTACAGTGGACATTTCGACTACATGACGGATGTGAGGTTGTACTCGTAAATTATCATGTCACAGTTTCCTGCTATGCCAGATGCACAAGCGGCACCAGTTGTGTCCTCTGTTCTGTTGTGAAAGTTTTGCACTCTGTACCACATTGTCGTCAATGTTGATGTGCTGTGATTGCTATGTGTGTGTGCTGCATTGTGGGAGAGTTGCCCCTGCAGCTCTGATTTGGCGGCCCCTTATCCCTTTGGGGCGGTGTGCCTTTGACATGTGTGCTTTTGAGGGGCTGAGATGTTGGCGACTTGGCTCATTTGTGCTCTTGGACGGTTTTTGTACTCTTGTGCATTGTTTGTCTGCAGATGTGTTGTCGACGTCAGGGGTTGTATGTGCACGTGGATGTGTCAGAGTGTGACCTGCTCCTTTGAGGATGTGATCCACACTGGGCCACCTCAGTGTCGTGTCGTGCACCATGTCATGTATTTTGACTGCAGCCATTCTATTGGTTATGCAGTGTCACTTGCATTGTCAGTGTGGCTCACAGAGCCGCTGCTTTGCTGGATTCAGCACATGTGCATGGGTAGGTTGTGAGATTGGTGATAGGGATGGGGGCCCCTTTGTGCACATAGTGGACGGGGGCCTACTTGGTGTTTCTATGTGTGCTGCAGTGTGCCAAGGGTATCAGGGACATGTTCCACAATTATTGTGGGTGTGCAGCGTGCTACACATAATTGTGCATCTGTGCCATTGTGCCCATCTCCACCCGTCCCCCCAGTCCCTGGTTGTTACTCACCCTGTTGCTGTTGGGTCAGGTCATGTCGGGCTGTGTCCGGACCCCCAACTCCTTGCACCGTCTCCACACTGATGACTGTGGCCACCATTTCCTCCAGCTCATCCAGCTCCTCCTGTGGCGCAGGACTCCCACCGCCAGTCGCCGTTGCTGCCTTCTGGTTGGCAGCGAGTTTCTGCTTGGTTTGGCTACTGACATCATGCCAGCACCTCTTGACCTCCTCCATTGAGCTCCTCAACACTCCGACTGCATTCACGTTGTTCACGATCGACTGCCATATTTCCGTTTGTGTTGCCAATGACACAGTGGAGGTGACGAACAGTTGTTGGTAGTGTTCTATCACCTCCGTGACGATGATCCTGTTTTCCTGCGGACTGAACCGCGTCTTCCTCTTCCTCTTCTCCTTGCTCTTCCGTGACCCCGAGGTCCCAGGCTGGTCCTCCTGGGGGCTTGTGGGGTTCTGGTCGTCCTCTATACTTGCTCCGGATTCCTCCATGGTGCTACGCAGTTTTAATTATTTTGTTTGTGTTTTTCGGTGCTTTTATAGTGCGTTTTCCCGCATGACGCTGATTTTTTTCTCGCGGTTGGCCACATCGCAACTTTTTTCGCGTTCGTGTTTCGCGTTTTTTCGGCGTCATGTTAGTTTTAACGCGGTCATTTGGTGCGTTGTCGTGAGACTATCGCATGGTGCCGCCGGGTTGAGAATACAACGTCAACACAGCGTTATTTTCCCGCGATAGACTGCAATGTGCAAAGTTGCGTTAAGCTAATTTTGCGATAATTATCACACGTTCTTGTGAATATCCCCCTCTGTTTCTCTTTCTCTGTCTCTCACTTTTTCTCCCTCTTGTTCTCTCATTTATCACTCTTATTTGTCTCTCTCAATGTCTGCTTCTCTCTGTCTTGGTATATGCACCTCCTTTAAACTTCAAAATCAGGCACTCCTCCAGAGTCATTACCAAATATGGAAAGCACCGAGCAGCTTGAGAACGTCCATTAGAAGAGAGAGAGAGAGAGAGAGAGATTTGGGACTGCGGGAGAGAAAGAGAGGGACAGAGTGGGGGACTTCTAAAAAAAACACAGTTCTTTTCAGAGCCAAGAAAAATGCCATAAAGAGCCTCGTTCACTGCAATTTTGCACATGGTTACTCATCTATATCTGTTTTTTTTTTCGTACACTTGTTTTCAATAACTACTTTTTTTGTACATGTATTTCGTTTTCAACACTAAATGGCATTATTTTGTCATCTCGGTTCCTCTATGTATGTAAATGTGTAAGACTCAATTTAAGAATGTGCTGTATGCTTATACCACTGTCGACTTGTCTACTTTTGAATGTTACACTGTATGTTACATTTGTGTTTATTCAAGCATGCGTTTCCATGTGTATCATTACATGTTAATGTGGAAGTCCATTACTCCATTACTCTGTATGTTTGTGTTTTGTATATATACCTGTCCACGAGTGTATCGGATTTGATATTTTGATATTTTGATATATGATTGCACACAAATGTAAATATGTGTTTTTTGTGTGTGATTTATTGAGTATAAGTCATTATCAGCAAGAAATACACAAACGTGTATCATTCTATCCTTGTGTGTAGGTAGCTCTTTTTAAGAAATGCTTGTTTTTGATTTTGTAAATATATTTACGCTCATCTTTTTAAGTACTCATGTCTGTATATCCATGCATACTTCTAAATCTTTCTCTTTCTCGTTTTCTCTCTCTCAGTTTGACTCTTGTTCTCTCTAACTCTCTCACTTTAACTCTCTCTCACTCATACTCTTACGCTTTTGCTCTCTCTCTTTCTATTGCTCCTTTTTTCTCTCTTTTTTCTCTCTTTCATTCTTTCTCTTTCTATATATTTTCTTTTTTATATGTCTCTCTCTCTCTTGCTTTCGCTTCTCTCTCTTGCTCACTTTCTGGGGCAGATTTACAAGAAAGTGACGCATCTGTAGAGATGCATCACTTTCCCTGCGCCACACTGACAAACCCTTGCTCCACCATGGATGCGCCGTATTTACAATACGGTGCACCATGGCGCAAGGATTGACAGATGCATCAGAAATTCTGACGCATCTGTTGGGGCAAAAGTCACGCATTGCTGGAGTCGTGTCGCAAACACGACGCAACTCCAGCAATGCTTTTTGAGGCCTATTGCCACTACACTGCGTCACTCCTTACGCCTGCTTCAAGCAGGCGTAAGGTTTTGACGCAGTGGCGTCCTAGAAGTGACGCAGTGAAATCTTGTAGATTTCACTGAGTCACTTTTATGAGGCCTTCCTGCGTGTGAACGCCCACCTTGCAAACATTATACCTGACGCAGGTATAATGTGACGCAGGGTTTTACAACGTGACGCATCTCCCTAGATGCGTCACGTTGTAAATAGGCCGCATTGTTTGCGCCGCAATTGCGTCAAAAAAAGTGACGCAATGGCGGCGCAAGGAGGCGCAATGGGCTTGTAAATCTGCCCCTCTGTTTCTCACTTTGTCTGTTGTACTTTATCACACTCATACTCTTTCTCGCTATTGTCTCTGTCTCTTGCTCTCTCTCTCTGACAGTCTTTCCCTTTCTCACTTTTGTTTCTTTTTCTCTCTGTCTCTCTCTTTGTCTATTTATCATTCTCTCATTTATTGAAGTTGCAACCTAAATCCATGCACAAATGTTTCACTTCCATCCTCCCTCTCCCTTGTAAGATCTCTCTTTCCCTCTCTCTTTCACACTTTCTCTCTCACTCGTTTTTCTCAGTCTCTCTTTCGTTCTCTGTTTTACTCTTTCCTCTCTCTGCCTCTCTTTGTCCATCTCTAACTCTAGCTTTTACTTTTTTCTCTCCCTCTTTCTTGATTTCTCTCTTTTGATCTATGTTTTACTCTCTCGGTCTCACTCTAATACTCTCAGTTTCTCTTTCTCTGTCTCTCACCTTTTCTCTCTCTTGTTCTTTCATTTATCACTCTCATTTGTCTTCTTCTTCTTCTCTCTGTCTTGGCATGTCTCTCTCCCTTATTCTCTACTTCACTCTTTTAACGTTTTATATATTTTTTCTTACTCTAACTTAGTTTTACTGTCTGTCTCTGTCTTGTTCCCCAGCACACTGTCTCTCACTCTATCGCCCTCTGTCTCCGCTCTTTAAATTTTTTTCTCTTTTTTCTCTCTCTCATTTTCTTCATCTTTTTGTCTGCCTCTCTTTCTTTCTTCTCTCTTTCTTTCTTTTCTCCTTCTCTCATCTCTTTCTCTCTCCTCTTCCTCTCTCTTTTTTTGTCTCTCTCTAATCTCTCTTTCCTTTTCTCTTTCGTTCTCTCTCTGGGTTTTAATCTTACTTTCTCACTGTCTCTGATTCTCTCTCTTTCTCTCTCATGTTCTCTGTTTCTCACTCTCTCTGATGCCCTCTCTCACACTGTCTTTGTGACACTCTCTCTCACTCATACTCTTACTTACTCTTTTTCTTTCTCTTTGCTGTCTCTGAACCCTCTCTTATTTCCTCTTTCTTCCTCACTTACTCTCTATCTGTATTTCTCTGCTGTCTCTCTTGATCTCTCTTTTCTCTCTCTCATTCACTCTTTTTCTTTATGTTTCTCCTGTTCTCTCTCTCTGCCTCACTCACTGACTTTCTTTCTTTATTTTTCTCTTTCTTTCTTCACATGCTGTTTCTATCTCTCTTTCTCTCTATCTTACTCTCTCTCAGTCTCTGTGTGACTCTCTCTGTAGCACTTTCACTCTATTCTCTCTCTCACTCTGCCTCTCCCGCTCTTAATTACGTAGTTTACTCTCTCCCTATCTTTATGGCACTCTCTCTATTTTCTCTTGTGTTTTTATGTTAAGATGATTGGTAAACTGCACTATCATCTGGAAGTGTATCCGGGCCCTGAGCAAGTGTGAGTCTAGCCAGCCTAGGGCTAGGGCTATGACGTAATTAGAAAACGGGGTTGTATATGGCTACTGTAGCCAGAATTTGAATCATAATATAGCATACAATTGTTTGTTATCTAGCATAATGGCACCGTATTGAATGTGTTAAAAAATAAAACCTAATGATTACTCTATACACCCGTTTTTTGATCAATATAAACTGCCTCTGGAAAATAAGTAGTTTTTTTCCAATTGATGAAATTTGTATTTTATATTGCTATTCCCAAATCATGTGCTTTCTTTTAAAAGAAAGGAGCTTAAAAAGGTATTTTTTCTTTTTTTTCACCCTGTGCTTTTATGTTTTTTTCACACGTGCACAAAAAAGGAGTATGTGTAATATGTTTATAATGGCAAAAGACACACAATTAATGGACCGAATGCAGAACAAATCAAAACATTCACCCACAGTCAAGAGATCTGTGTTAAATCCATCATTCTTTTGCTCACCATGCCACCCCAGTTTAGACCTGGCCATATGCAAATCAGTCTTGACCCTGTGCCTCATGGGAACAGTCGAGCCCGAACTGCCAAGCCAGGTCCTCCCTAGACTGGAAACAAGCATCCTAGGACCAGTTTCAGGATTTCACCCCTCATCAGCCAGGATAGCTTGAATCCAGTGGCACAGTGAGCCCGGGACCCACATCTGGGCATACCCGGCGCACTTAGGGCGAGAAAGCAAAAGACACACAATTGATGGACGGAATGCAGAACAAATCAAAACATTCACCCCCAGTCAAGAGATCTGGGTTTAATCCATCATTCTTTTGCTCACCATGCCACCCCAGTTTAGACCAGGCCATATGCAAATCAGTATTGACCCTGTGCCTCATGGGAACAGTCCAGCCCGAACTGCCAAGCCAGGTCCTCCCTTGACCGGAAACAAGCATCATAGGACAGGTTTTGGCAGCCCCCTTTTAAAAAAGTGTGATTGCAACTATATGTCACGTGATCAAGACCGAGTGCGGTCGAAACACATTGTGTTTCACTGTGTCTACTAAGTCAAACTACCTGAAGCAACTAATTTGGTGTGGCTCATCTTTTCCTGAACTGGGGAAGGAGGAAAGTTGGGGAGCGGAGCATAACTATATATATATATATATATATATATATATATATATATATATATATATATATATATATATCCTCCTGCGCTGGCTAACAATCACTGGAACCCTCGGCGCTTCAAAACAGGTGCGAACCTCGGGGCAGAGCCACGCCGTTAATTATCACAAACACAATCCTTTCAGGAAAAATGAGGTCGCACTCGCAAGGGGACGGTTTTCCAAGTTTATTTATTTTCAAGGTGTCATTTAAGATGTCATCAGTGATGTCATCAGTGATGTCACTGACCATGTCATGCATGATGTAATATGTGACGTCATCAGCAGTGCATTGCGGGGGCACGAGTTATAGTTAGCTGAACTAACTATAACGGCAGAATTTCTCTGGTTTTGTATGAGTGAAATGTCCAACTAACTATAACGTCCCAGAAACCTATGGTTTTTTCAGTGAATTTCTAAGGTTTTTTAAATGCTAATTTCTAACTATACCGTGCCTGAAACCTATGGTTTTTTCAGTGGAAAAAAAAAAGAAAATATATATATAATATATATATATATATATATATATATGAGAGGAAAGTCTCCGACCAAATACCGGCTCCTCTCCACTCGGGGTCGGTGCGAGTTCCGGGTGTCGGATCCCGGCTAAGATACACGAAAAATCCCGCTTTAAAGAGCTCACTCAAACAGGAAAAGGGACTCGCACTCCAGGGTGAATGTAATTCAATATTTTTACTGGCAGTAAAAATATTGAATTACATTCACCCTGGAGTGCGAGTCCCTTTTTCCTGTTTGAGTGAGGAGCTCTTTAAAACGGGATTTTTCGTGTATATATATATATATATAAACAACAAATTGGTCTTCACATGAGGGAACACTTTACAGCCGGTGCTCACGGCGGAGAGAAGACCATTCTCCGCAACAATGTGTTCCAACAAAACAGTGAAACGCGGCACACACCTTAGCAGTTGAAAGGCTTTTATTCAAAAAAAGCTCTCTTCCTCCCTACGCGTTTCGAACTTCACGTTCTTGGTCACGGTAGTATTATGAGAGTCCCTTTACTATTCTCTCTTTATACTCGGTGTCCACGTTAGCCCATTATGAGGCATTGTGGTCCTTGTAGTATACTATTCAATCAAACTTTATTACTTACAATCTGTGCACTGCGGGAGATAACAAACACGCATAGATATTGACTGTTGTAGCTTGTTATACTTAAAACATTAATTGAATTATCGTAATTCATATCAACATTGCCACTCAATATCACTAAATTCATGGCTAAGTGCCCTTAGAATCTAATAACTCAGAGACAGGTTTATATTAATATATCTGCTACTCTACTCATCAAAATCTCAAAGTCAATGTCCATATTACTATTTTGCTTAGTGCATATACATTATTTGATCATATTTAAATTGAATCACCCTAGGTGCACAAAAACAGAAAAACTACTACTACTGGTACCAAACTAATTCTTGTGTTCACATTTCTGCGATCTCATGGAATATTGCTAATTCAGCAAGGATAAAGTATCGTCATTTTTACAGTTAATCAATGTCCCAATTACACAAGTTCTTCAGATGATGAATCTTTTTCTACAGGTGTACATACATTTCTTCGTCCATATTTAATCCTCCCGGGGTCTTTGTCTTAAACCGGATAATTAGATTCCAAACGTCTTAACTTGAGCATTCTATTGCCTCCTCTTTCATGTTGTCGGACTGTTGCCAAACCCGAATATTTAAAATCTAGCCATGTTTTGCCAGGATGAGTGCTCATATGTTTAGCCGTGGCATACGAAATGTCATGATTGACTGTGGCTCGTACGTGCTCTAATATTCTTTTCTTGAGTGGGCAGATGGTACTGCCAATGTACCTCTTCCCACAAAAACACTCAATTAGATAGACAACATAAGATGTTTCACAGGTGATTGTTTCCTTGATTTCTAGCGTGCCTCCTTTAGGATCTTTGATAAATTTGAGGTTCTGTCCAATTTTGCACGCTTTGCAATTCATACATTTCACAAATCCCCTTTGTTTGATTTGTAGCCAAGATTCTTGTTTATTCATCCGAAAATGACTGTTTACCAATGTATCAGACAATGACGGGGCCTTTCTAAATGACACCAAAGGATATTCCCCAACCAGATGGCCAATGTCAGGATCTTTTTTTATTACGCTCCAATACTTGGTGAGGATTTGTCTGATTTGAAAACTTTCACGGCTCTATGTCAAGATCAGGCGTGGTGCATCTTCTCCTGGTTCTGCTTGTTTGTTCTTTTCTTTCCTGTTGTCTATTAGTGTCTCTGCCCTTGTTTTTGACCTTGCTTTCTGTTCACCCTTGAATACATCTCCATATTTATATCCTCTTTAGAGGAAGAGTTTTTTGGTTTCCAGAAATTTGATTTCCATTTCTTTTAATTCGGAACAATTTCTCTTCATTCGAATGAATTCTCCGTATGGGATACTTTTCTTTAGAGATGAAGGATGAAAACTCATTCCATGCAATATGCTGTTTGTTGCTGTTTTCTTCCTATGGACAGTTGTATGGATTTTATTGAATTTAATATATACTTTCGTGTCCAAGAAGACAATCTCTTGACTGTTTATGTTGTGTGTAAATTTTAATCCCACTTCGTTCTCATTCAGGATTTTTAGATATTCCAGAAATTCAAGTTCAGTACCTCTCCATAACAGGAAGAGATCATCAATGAAACGAAGCCATAGGGCTATCTTGGACGTGTGATGGTCGTTCTCTTCTCTCCAAGCTATGCTCCTCTCCCACCACCCCATCATGAGAGTCGCATAGCTTGGAGAAAAGGAAACCCCCATCGCAGTCCCACATTTTTGACAATAGAGCTTCTTATTAAACAGGAAGATGTTATTTCTGAGGCACAGCTCAATCATGTTCATTAACATCATGGTATGTTTGTATTCCACTATTGGCCTTTGTTGCAAAAAGTAGCGTATCGCTTTCATTCCGATCTCATGGTAATTATCGATGTTATTTAATTGTCGAAGGGCTTCATCAATATAGTCCTGCTTGTCCATAACAACTGTGTTGCCCCCCTTATCCGCTTTTTATTTCAATCATATGATTGTTTTGTAGTGATGCTAATGCTTGACGCTCTTTGATGGAGAGATTTTCCAGTCTTTTGCCATGTTTAATATTATTCCAACCCGGGATGAGCAGACAAATAATTTGAGATAATCGACTACCTTAGCAGACTACAGTTACAAACTGTATAAGCTCTTGAATTCCTGACACTGGACTTGTCCCTGAATAATACTCGTGAACCAACAATTAAAAGAGTTTGAAGTGTTTGGCTAACTGGTCCAACAATAATAAAAGAGTATTAAGTGTTAAAACAACTAGTTAAAGAGGAATTCGCTCTCATGGAAGCAAGAGCGGCAAAACGCCGCCAAAATGCGGAATCAATGTTTCAAAAGACACACACAATGATGACTACGACAACTGAGAAATCCAGTATCACTGGTATACAAACAATCAAACAGCTATTCTTTCAGCTTGAGATACTTCAACGAAAAGAAACATCACGGAGATAATAACACTGGAAAAGTATGTGGAATGCGGTCGAGTCCCTAGAGGGCTACGCATTTTCACATTGCCCAATCATCCTGACACCCGGCCAGAAATGTTGGAAGAGTGGGGCAAAAATAATATGGACTGTTCAAGAACAAAGATGCTTATAATAATTAAATACGCTATGAAGGATGTGGAAGATTTACATTAAAAAATAAAGGAGACAGAATTGCAAATAGCAGCTTTTAATCATGATGAGGAGGATTTTAAGAAAATGAGAATGGATATGGATAAAAATCTAGACAAGCATGAAAGGGAAGTTCAGGATCGTAAACAACGGAAATTTCGCAGGGACGAATGTGATTATGAACAAGGGACCATCCTGACTTTTGCCAGACGATTTGACACTTTAAGACAGCAATTTGACACTAAAAAGCAAGTGGTACGAGAATCTCCTAATACAACCCAGAGTGAGTCAGAATCAGACCTAAGTGAGGGGGAAACCACACGAGCCCCAGCCGGACAACTATCTTTTTTAGAGGAAATGAAGATACTATACCAGGACCAACAAAACCCAAGGGGAAGAGGGAGAGGTCGTGGGAATGGAAGATCAAGGGCAAGAGGGAGAAAGACACAAGTCCAAAGAGAAAACAGCGAAAGACAAGAAGAACCCTCAGGAAAAACAAGAGAATATCATCTGCGCAATCGCACCGTGACATAAACGCAATGGAAAATGCTCATACATATGCAAATGAAACTAATTCCAATCTGATAATTAATTTATCGCAATACAATCTGACGAAAGCGGAAGAAAATCTTCTTAATAAAGGACTGACTTTTTGTCCGGAAAGACATCAAAATCCGGTTGAAACTAAGATAGATGTATATAAGTACATCCGAAAATTAAAACTGAAAAAGTTCTTT
The DNA here is from genome assembly GCA_963921515.1 of Calotriton arnoldi. Classification (NCBI taxonomy): domain Eukaryota; kingdom Metazoa; phylum Chordata; class Amphibia; order Caudata; family Salamandridae; genus Calotriton; species Calotriton arnoldi. Next base: position 32,524 of record CAWUFW010019929.1, read on the forward strand.
ATGAAACAGGCGTCTACAAGTAATCCGCAGGCCATCTCGTCAGAATCAGTGTCATCTGAATTGGAAAATGAATATACCATAGCAGAGATTCAAAGCTTGAGAACGGCATATGAATTAGCTCATGACATAGAGCATGCGAGTGAAACGGATTAAATGATACTAGAAGAAATGGGAATCAATACCAATATACATCCACGAACTAACTTCACTTAAAAACATACCAGAAGAAACAACTTAATATTACACAGGGATAAAAAAGAAGAGGGATCACTAGTCTCCAGACCTCCAGCCCCTGCTCCAGACAACAATGTTCCAGCTTAAGTGGAGAGAAGATGCAGTGAAATGTCACCAGAACTAAAGCGTTTTACTACCGTCTGCATGAACTAAGACACCATTGTAACAACCGGGGAGCAGTCAGTTGAGGTAATTTTGCAGAATGTGAAGAACCATACTTGTTAATTTTTTACCTTTTTTATTGCAGCAGTTCAAGCACTGTGAAAAAATATAAACAAACAAAAATTTGTTAGGATTTCATTTTGAACATTACGCAACCAAAACAAGATACAATGGTGAAGTGGAGAAGAGACTTCTTAGATGCAACTTAAGGCTGCTGGCATTATAGTACCTCCATTTAGTTTTTATCTGTAGTGACAGAATGTAGTCCTGCAATGTTTTATAAATTCCTTACCCCCAGTTAAAAAGAGTCTTTCATTTCTAACAACTTGCTGTAGACAATACTGCTAATAGGCCGAATAATGTCTCAGAAACTCATAATTCATATACATGTCAACACAATATCACATTTTATTATCCTCAATTGTCCTTAGAGGTTCAGTTCTAGAAAAAGAAGATATAAGTTTGCTAACTTTTTATGTAGTCTTGATTTGAATTAAATTTCTATGTCATTGCACTCTGTCCATCCCCTTTCACATCTTAAATATATTGTGTAGTGTGTAGAGGTTATATTAACTCATTCATGAAATATGATTGCTATAGTTGTGAAACTTCTTTTTGAAATGGAAATTTGTCTAGCTACAAAGTTTGTAATTTCAGTTTCTAATTTAGTACCATCCACTCTGCATCGTTGTAGCATGACTATGACATATTTCCCATACCTTTGTAGTAAAAATGTACATTAAATTCTGGTCTGCAGTTTGGACAGGTCAGTTCTTGATGGATGTTTTTAGTTAAATTTTCAAAGGCCACAGCTTTACAATCTGTTAACATCAAGTAGAGGAATTCTTGCAAATTAATTTCAGTGCTAGAGGTGAATTCACAATGTTCACAGTTATGGTTCCATTAATAAGTTAAACCAAATAATTAATTAATATTCACATCCTGTTCCTCTAATAGTTCTAGCATTATCATTAAAAATTCTTGAGCATCCTGCTGAACGATTTGAGAAAACACTAGTAATCCAGTACACTACTCTACCTTTTAAACCTTTCTGCGGCTCTGTTGGTGGTATATTGCCTGTCTTTGTCTCCATCCGGACTATAGCCTGAAATGGAAGTATACTTTGGAAAAGAATTGACACATAAGCATTTAAACCTTGAGGTGGTTCTGGAATGTGGACCAGCACTAACTTGTTATGCACAGCTCTAGCAGACATTTTATTATCCTCTAATTTATTGTAACAGTACTTGCGTATAACTTGCTGTATGGACAAGACAAAGCGTTCCTCTATAAATAAGTACTCAGCAAACCTTTCTTAGTTATCATTATTTTCTTTTTCACTTTTTAAATGCAAGCCAACAGTCTGTGTTTCAATCTTATAGTGAGTGTGTTGACAACATATACAAACATTCTCTGGATTTTTAAGAGCACACTGTGTTAATTTTTGTAATCTCTTCTTCAAAGCTATCAACTATAATACTTGTGTCCTGTTCTGCAACTCCTCCTGTTATCATATCTTAATTTTTTGTAGAGTCCTGTTCTGGACAAAAGAAATGAAACTGCACATCATCACAAACATTTTCTACCTCTGCCACAGTACCATGCAAAAGTGCTCTATTCATTTCTCCTAAACATAAAGCAGGAGTTTTCACATAGTACAGCCTCCTAACTAAAGTTTGCATTGTTGAGAGGCATACAGTTTACTTCCTGAAATGATGAAAGGTGCTTTGGCATACTTTCTTTGATAAACAAGGTAGTGGGTGTCCCTCCAAATGTGTATGCTTTCTAACCTTGCAATGATCTAATAATTGTAAAGCACTTATTTTGTGTTTTAAACTTCACCTAGAAAGATATGTAGAAATGTTCTTAGTATATCAATGGATTGCTGTCAAATACTACAAACACTACCACAATTCCATTTGTATACAGGGCCTGACTGTGCCTTCGCTGTACCTCTTCTGCAATAACATGTTCTACATTTCTACATACAATCACCTCTTTCGCTATAGGGGTACCATTTTTCATTTCATCCTCTTTCATCAATAGTGTGAACTAATGTTTTATCCTGGAGATAGCTTTCTTCATTAAAGAAAGGCTCTATAGTAGAAGTATGTATTCATTCTCCACTAAAAACTGTACAAAAGTTACTTCTACTCACTAATCTTTTCTTCTGGTTTTGTCTCCTCATGTACAACACCAATTTCTCAAGAGTCTTCATTCTATTTATAATCAAAATGAAAAGCTTCCTCTTCAAAGCAAAGGCCTTATCAACTACTCTCTCAACTTGTTCTTTCTGTTTCAGTGCCTCTCTCCTTCTTCTATACTGCTTCATATCATATTTCTCAGTAGATTTACAACCACTCTACTATGAAACATCCTGGCGCTGATTTCCTTAAACTGTTTCTGCCTCCTGGTTAAGGTATGTGCGTCTTTGTTACATATTTTCCTGTTCTTGTAATCTAGAAATTGTCCACTCTTATTCTTTCTCATAGTTTAGTTTTTATATTCATTATTTTGTAATATTTGCAGGTGTCCACAAATATTGTTAAGAATTGACTTTGTCCTCTTACCAGTAGCTCTTTTTTCTTTCACCACTATTTCTGCATTTTCTCTCTTTTGTGTCTCAGTTCTGCAGAGATACTGTAGTTGCTTTTGTTGCTTTTGCCTCCAAGCTTTTGTAGGCATTCTAACTATCTGCAGTTATGTAGATATTGTTCTGTAAAAAAAGAAAAGTATATTTTAATTTTTACTCTAGCCAACGTACCAACTACTTTACTGCTGACTTACACATAGTATAAAAACAGTTTTTATGTTATGTTGCACTTTTAAATCTATAGATAAACCTAGCTATATAACTACATGCACTTACTTCAACATACCAAACCCAAAGCAAAACACAAAACGTAATCTTTTAGTTACCTTTTAACATTATAGCACCCTCTCCCACAACACAGCTGCACCATATCTCAGTTCTTACTTATACATGGTAAAAGACCAGTTTATCCCTTCAGTAGTAAGTTTTAAAATGAACATAAACCAAAGTGTAGAAGTACATACAGTGCCTCAATACTGTAAATCTGAAAACACAACATAAGAGCTATTTGTGAGCCTCTCTACCGCTGTTTCACTGGTGGATTTAGTGTCTCAGTACTTTTCTACTCCATCTTCATCTGCACATTAATCTCTATCAGAGCATATTGTATTGCATTGTATTGTAATTGCATTTATATAGCATTTACTCCCCCTGACGAGGCGTCAAATCGCTTTTTAGGCAAGTAGCACGCTACTCTGGAACCCATAAAGTATTAGTGGTGAATTAGTACAGTGAAAATATGAAAGTAATTTGAGTGGTGGATACGTTAGTCAGTTATTTGGATTGAGAAGGATAGTGGAGGGATAGAAGAGGGAAAAAGGTTTGCATTTATATAGCTCTTGCTACCCTTGATGGGGTGTTGAAACACTTTTTTGGCGAGTAGCACGTTACTTAGGAACCCAGAAATGATTACTGGTGAATTAGTATAGTGAAAATATGAAGGTAATTTGAGTGGTGGATATGTAAGTCAGTTATTTAGTTTGAGAAGGATAGTGGAGGGATAGAGAAGGGAAAAAGGTTTGCATTTATATAGCGCATGCTACCCCTGATGGGGGGTTGAAGTGCTTTTTTTGGCGAGTAGCACGCTACTCTGGAACCTATACAGTGTTAGTGGTGAATTAGTATAGTGAAGTATGAAAGTAATGAGTGGTGGATATGTTAGTCAGTTATTTGGATTGAGAAAGAGAGCGAAAGGGTAGAAGAAGTAAAAAGGTTTGCATTTGTATAGCGCTTGCTACGCCTGATGAGGTGTTGAAGTGCTTTTTCGGCGAGTAGCACGCTACTCTGGAACCCATAAAGGATTAGTGGTAAATTAGTATAGTGAAATATTAAATTAATTTGAGTGGTGGAGATGTTAGTTTGTTATTTGGATTGAAAAGGATAGTGGAGGGATAGAAGGGACAGATTTAGATTTTTTGTTGTTGTTTTGGAGCTCATAGCAATAGGAGGAGGTTTGGGATGAGTAAAAGGGAGGTGAAGGGGAGGTGAAGGGGGGTGAGTAAAATGGAGGTGGAGGGGAAGAGTCAGAGGGAGGAATTAGAAAGGCTTGTTTTTGGGGATCAGAATAGTAAAAAGAGGTATGAGGTGATGCAAGGAGGGGTGGAGTAGGGAAGAGTCTCGAAAGGGTTATTTTGGGGATCATAGTAGTGGTATAGGGTTGGGATGAATGAGAGAGTAGAGGTAATGGATATATTAATAGAGATATAGGGTGAGAAACAGGCTAGTGCATTGGAAAGAGTAGTAGAAAGAGGTTTGAGATGAGTCAGAGAGTTGAGCTAGAGGATATATTGAGAGCGGTATTGGGTGAAAAATAGGGTAGGGCATTGGATATGCTGAATTAGAAGAAAAGTAATAAATAAGTAAAAGTAATAAGTATATAGATCCAAAAGTAATAAAGTTATAGATCCATAAGTACATGGAAGGTGTATAGATGCTTAAAGGAAGATAGTATATGTAGATTAAAGATGCATTAAATAAACTCTGGCTTTCAAGTGTTGTTGTACTTTAAATTAGTTTTATTTATTTGTATATATATTTATTTTTGTAGATCAATAGTGGAGCACTTGTTGATAAATAGTTATGATAAAAAGATTTACTTATTTATGCAGTCACTTATATACATGTTAAAAACATAGAATAATGTAACTAGCAGTAATATGTACATTTGTTAAGCAGAACTAATGAATATCTATACATAATTTAAAAACAAATTAACATAAGTATTCTACACGTTTATACATAGCAATACACATATATAGGTACATATCTATAGTACAAATAAATGCTTATATACAGAGAGATATGCTGTATATTTCTATCTGTTTGCGTGGTGGTTATGTGGGGAAGAGCAAATTCTTGAGTAGTTTTCTAAGATAAGCTGGTTATCTGTGGATCTTATGCTGTGGGGTAAAGTGTTCCATAGTTTGGCTGCTTGAACAGAGAATGATGTGCCACCCATTGTTTTTTCTTGTATCTTGGGATTTTGAGGCGAGGTGCCACTGGAGAGCGGAGGTTCCTTTGTTGAATGTGCTTGGTGATTTTATTCCTGATGAGGAGCGGACCCGTTCCATGTATCGCTTTGTGGGTGATAGAAAGCACCTTGAACGTGGATCTTCTGGCAACCGGTAACCAATGCAGGGCTTTCAAGGCAGGGGAGATGTGGTCTTGCGGTTTTATATGTAAGAGTAGTCTGGCAGCCAAGTTCTGAATCCGTTGTAGTCTTTTCATGGTCGTTAAAGGTGATCCATGGTAGAGGCTATTGGCGTAATCGAGTTTGGACAAAACAAGGGAGATGGTAGCCTGGACCTTGTGTGGAAATCTCAAATGGGAGAAGATTTGTCGCAGAGTTTTTATAGTAACAAAGCTTGATCTTTCTAGTTTGCCCACTTGGGCATTCATCGATAGTTTGAGGTCCATGGTCATTCGAGGTTTCTTACTTCCTTCGATATTTCAGGTGGTGTTCCCAGATCAAGCCACATGGCGAGCGGGTCATAATGTTTCCAATTGCCACACATGAGTATTTCCGTTTTGGAAGCATTCAAATTGAGATGGCTCCACGTCATCCATTGATCCACAGCTCTGAGACAACTGAAATTTGGCAAGTTTCCAATGTCTTTGGGGCATTGCAGTTGAAGGAGTATTTGCATGTTATCTGCATAGTTATAGCACATGAGGTGAAATTGATTGATCAGTGCTGGTAATTACTTCATGTAGATGTTGAAAAGTATGGGCGAGATAATAGAGCCTTGAGGGACCCCTGCTTTTGTGAAGTACGGTTTAGACGAGAAAGGTGGGGTATGGATGACATTAGTTCTGTTGCCAAGGTAGGATGCAATCCAGTCTAGAGCAGTCCCCTCTAAGCCGGCTTCATGGAGTCTTTGTATCAGAGTGTCATGGTCAACCGTGTCAAAGGCAGCTGAGAGGTCCATGTGAAGTAGCGCAGCAACCCCGCTGCAGTCAATTGTGTTCTGTAGGTCATCTCAGATGGCAAGGAGGGCAGATTCTGTGCCTCTTCCTGGACGGAATCCCATTTGGAAGTCTGAAAGTATGGCATTCTCTTCAATGAATTGTGACATCAGGGCAAAAGCTGCTTTTTCTATCAGTTTGCCCAGGAAAGGTCCATTTGAAATTGGTCTGTAGTTGTCAAGGTTCAGCTGGTCCAAGTTTGTTTTCTTCAGTAATGGGCGTAACTTTTTGAGTTCTTCTGGAAATATTCCAGTAGTTAAGGAGTTGTTGATGATTCTCCTTACAGGAGTGGCAGCAGAGGTTGTTAGAAGAATTGCCTTGAAGGTTTGTGGTGGACACGGGTCAGAGGGGCTGCTAGCAGGCCTGCTTGCTTTGACCATATATTTCAATAATTCTTCAGAGTACATGCAAAGAGTGTGTGACAGGTTGCATACATAATTCACAAGATGGTTCCAAAAGACTACATATTCCTCACTAAAACTTGTAAATATATGTGTTTGTCGTTAAGTATATCAATACCCCCTGGATGATTGAATGAGTGCATAGGTAGTGCCTAGGTGACTCCCTGAGGATACAAGTAGTGCCTGGATGATTCCCTGAGTATGTGAGAACTCCATTGGTTGCTCCGTATTTGCACAGTTACTGCCTGTGTGTGTCCATGAGTATATCACTTCTATCTGGGTGTTTGGATGAGTGCATCAGTAGTGCCTGAATGATTAGATAAGTGCATGACTAATGCCTCAATAATTCAATACATGCATAGATAGTGGTTGGATGATTAAATGAGTGCAGCTCTAGTGCCTGGATGATTGCAGGAGTGCATAGATAGTATATAGGTGATTTATAGAGTGCATGGATAGTACATATGTGATTGTTTAAGTGCATGCATAGCACCTAGCAGATTGGAAGAGTGCATGAGTAGAGTTTCAGTGATTGGATGAGTAAATGGCTGCTGCCCATGTGTTTTTGGTTGAGTAAACAGGTAGTGACTGGGTGTCAAAATAATTACATGGGTAGTGCCTGGATAATTGAGTGAGTGCATAAGTAGTGCCTGGCTGATTAGATGAGTGCCTGACTAGTGTCTGAGTGATAGCATGAGTCCATTGTTAAAGCTTGAGTGACTGAATGAAAGCAAGTGTACTGCTGGGGTGATTGTATTAGTTCTCCTCCTTTATTTTCAATATAATAAAAACAATAGTTTTCACATTAAAACAAATCCATCAGTACATTGCATAAAACCGTTACATAAAAAATACATGTCATAAAAATAATAGCACATTATTCATTTCAGTAAAGTCATGTCTGTAGAATATACTTCAAGAAAGTATATTCTACAGACATGACTTGAAAAGGTTGCAGACGGTGTGTCAGACGGTGTGTCTCGAGCCACACTTCCCGCGTGTTACCGGATACCACACGCGTAATGGTTGAACGCCGATTTGATGCAGTCCATTTCTGTTAGATACATAACAGTTGTGACTATATCTGTGACTCATTATTTAAGTCCTTCTGTCAGTCTCAAACTACCTGTCTTAGTGTATCTATTCTTTTCTACTGAGCTCTGTGTGAGTGAAGTCTAGATATCACACTTGATATATAATTTGATACATGGCTGTCTAGGAGCATACATTGCTCGGTTACTCAGTGTGCACATGCATCAGTACGTTTCTAAAACTGAAAACAACAATTCTCACTATTTCAAAGCACAAAACCATTTCCTAATGGCATACCTTCATAAATTCTTGAATATTTTTTGTGTCTTTAAAACATATATTCACTATTTCTCAAAGAAAAGTTACACACCAAGTGAAGCTAGCACAAGAACTCTCAAGAGACATTCTGCACTATTAACTCTCCTCAATTTTAAACAAAGCATATTTAAAGAAACACACCACCCTTACCATATACATAAAATGTTCAACAGCCTAGAAGAACATAGATCACCATGTAAACATATATGTGATTTTGTAATAGATATACACCTTCAGGCCATCTTTCCAAAAATATATATTTCTCTACGTCTTAAAGAAAAATCAAGAGTCTCAATGTACATATAAATATCTGCACACAGAAAAACTATCTCTCACCGTCTAAACATATGCAAACCGGTCATATAAGTTAAAAACCACATTGACAAACACTTACTAATACATACCTAGCAATTATTACTACTTTATAATTTATATACAAGCGCAGCACATTTTCTTATCTTTTATTCATGACTACACTAATCCTGTTTAATAATGTGACTTAAAGTACTACAATTCCCAGATTGCAAATAACATAGATCTGTCTGTTCTCCACATGATGCTTAGACATTTAAAACATTGTCATTTTTAAAGGCAATGCTCATTTGAACTTTCAACAGTGCTAACAACAGTTCATCTGATATATTTTTTTATATCACAGTGACATTCTTTTTGATCAAACTCCCATATACATCTTCATTTCTAATGTACATTTTTTTAATAATTAAAAAGTTATGTACATACCAGTGAATTGAGTTTGTAGATTAGATTGTTGTTTTTGCTCTGTCTGGATAGTTTTGACACTGTTAAGATTTGCAAAAACTAAGCACAAGAATGGTACACCACTCCCATATAAAGCAACTATAAAATGGCAACCCCTTCCACTCTATGATCATGAGAAAGGAAGCAAATGAAAACATGTCTTTCATTTTAGACTCCTCTATCTCTACTTGTGAATGGTTTGCATCATTTAAACCTTTACCTCTCTTTCAAAATGAGATTCCTGTCTATGCGTGTTCATGATGTTTTCGCGATCATTGCTGAGCAGTTGCGAAAAGAAACAGGAGTCCAAACCTATATTTAGCTTTAATTTTTTTACATTTAAATACTGCACAATAGTTTATTACATAGTCCTGGTTTGGAAATTAAGGTTTACCATTAATTAAATTGTGTAATAACTCCTCAACTTTTAAAAAATGTTCTGTCTCTATAACCCCCTTATCCCCAATGTAATTTTAGCTCAGTGTATCTAGCAACCCAGTGGACCCAGTAGGTCACAAGTTCACAGCACATTCTAGAGGGAACATGACACTTTCCAAATGAGGTACAGCAGGTATGGTTTACTCCACAGATTCAAAAGCATATCCATGACTGTATAACAACAGCCATCTAATGCATCCAACAAACTACCTAATTTTATTCACTTACTTGCTGACATCATCCAATAAAATATATATTTTTCAAAAAAAGAAAACACCTCCATTTTAACTGCTTTTCATTTCGAAAACTACCTCATTCAGCTCCAGCCTTCTCCTGACTGCTATTGCACCTTTACTTCAAAATGCTTAGAGTGTGGATTGTTGGCCACAGCTACATCTATTGGGGAAAAGAGGCTGCAAAAAAGAGAGGCATTGACAGGGACTTGAATTTGCCAAATGTGGAGATTACTTAGTTTTGTCAGAGCGAGTTAAAATATCATCAGTTGCTGGCTTTGGTTAAAACCATTGTGGATTGCTAAGCTTCTCACCTCATGATTGTGCACTGTGGTGGAAATGACCTAGGCACACTAACTGGGGTAGGGTTGGAAATCCTAATGAAAGATAACTTTACTGAATTGAGGATGCTTTTCCCTCACACTGTCTTGGTGTACTCTAACATATGCCAAAGGCAAAAAGGGAAGTGGTCTAATCAATTCTGTCCACAAACTGACAAAGCGAGGAAACATATTAATACAACTGTTTCTGCATTCCTCAGAGACCATGGGCTCAATCTTTAACAACCTGCGTTTTGACATGGATGAAATTTATAAAAATGATTCAGTGCACTTTACAGATGAAGGCAACAGGGTGTTTCTAAGTTACCTGAAACTCTGCATCCGATCTTATGTGTAGCTATCTTATACACACAATCAACACAACAGCTCTTGTCAGAGCCAACCCTAGTACCTGAAATATATATATTTTTTTCTAAAGATCCATTTTTTTAGTTGTTAGGAACCTTTGCGACGGTGTCGCGATGGTCACAAATAAGTCACAAAATTGGAAAACAAAAGCAGACATTCAACGGTCACCAGCACAAGCAAAAATAATTTAAAAAAAATCCATTCTAGACATTGCACTACACATTACTATGTACATGCTTATTTAAAAAACATATTTAAACTCATGTTTTTGTACTAAGTTTCTTTAAAAACCATCTTTAAAACCAATTTTCCATGTTCGCGGTTACGCAGGGCGTAGCGATGATGTCATTAACCGCGAAAATCTGGCCTTTTTCGTAAAGTGTAGCACACATATATGCACATATTTTACAGTATTTTACACACTAGGGGTCGATTCCGATTCGGGCCGGAAATATCCCCGACCGAGCCGGACCCGGAGAGATTTCCGACCGAATCGGACCCGTGCAGTCCGACCGAACGAGTCCGATGCGTCCGTATGTTATCGGACACGAGTCGGTCGGACTCCCATTGAACTCAATGGGAGCCGGTCGTACAACGCGCGACGCGGGCTCCCATTGCCTCCAATGGGTGCGAGGCGGACAAGGGCGCCCCCTACAGCGAGTACGCCGCGAGCGCTCGCGGCGTACACGCACAGGTAGGGGGGACCCTTGGGTCCCCCCTGTGTGCGCTCGCACGGGTACGCGTACAGGGGGGTCCGACACGGACCCCCAAAGTACGGCTCCGACAGCGAGTTCCGAGTCGGACGGCGCGAGTCGGTCGGAGCGGTCGAGGTGCGCATCGTACTTACCCGGCCGGAAAACGTCTCCATTGCGCGGTGCGAACCGGGTCCGACCGAGTCGGTCGGAGCGGTGACGGTCCGGGTACGAGTCGGTCGGAGCGGTCGGGTCGCCCGGACGAGTCGGTCGGCGAGTCGCATCGTACTCGCTCGGCCGGACCCGCAGTACGGTTCGGTCGGGAAACAGGCTTTCGCATGGCTTTTTCCCGACCGAATGGTATTGACGGTGCGCCTCCGACCGAGATCGGAATCGGCCCCTAGGTGTTCATTACTGTATTGTCTAAAGTGACTTTTTTCTTGTGAGTTTTTATAGAAACCATCTCTAAAACCAATATTCTGTTTTCACGGTGACGCCGGGCATCGCAAGGATGTCGGTACCCGCGATCAGCACAAATAGGTCAAGGAAATGCAAAGCAAAAGCAAGAATTCAATAGCCGCCACCACGTTCAAAATTGATTCTGATTGGGTATGTGAGTGGGTGTGTGAGTGCCTAAGTGGGTATGTGAATGGGTACATGATTTTGTGAACGGATCTATGAGAGGGTGCATAACTGCCTGAGTGGGACTGTCTATCAGTGGGTGTGTGAATGGAAGCATACGTGTCTCAGTGGTCTGTGAGTCAATGCATGAGTGTCTGAGTGGGTCTGTGACTGGGTGCATGAGTCTGAGTGGGTCTGTGACTGGGTGTATAAGTCTCTATGTATGTGAGTGAGCACATAAGTCTCTAAGCGCATCTTTAAGTGGGTGCATGAGCCTATAAATGCTTATATGAGTACACATATGGGTCTGTGAGTGAGTCTTTGAGTGGGTGCATTAGTGTCTGAGTGGGTATGTGAGTGGGTGCCTGAATGTCTGAGTGAAATATGTGAGAATATTAAATCATTTTAAGACAAAACCGCTCATGAACTAATAACTGTAAGAACTCGAGATACATTGTGGAAAATTTTTCTACTGAAGGTGTTTTTTTCACTCCATAGGCACTGCAATTGGATGGTTTAAGACCTGGCAACCAATGGAAGTGTGTTTTGTTATATACATAGAAAAGAACTGATAATATCAGACCCTCGGTGGATGCAAGCATTGAGAAAGATGAATTCTCGCTGAAACGCGTCTGCTTGGCACAATAAAAGGTCTTTGGAATTCGCTGTGTGCTCCTGAATGTTCCTATTGGAGCGTTGTTGTTGGAAATGTTAATTTTGTGCAGCCACTTGCACACCAAAGGAGGCACCCGATCTGAAAAGTGTTCAGCGGTCATAATAGTGGCATTTGGTGAAATGTTGAAATAGAGACTGCCAGAACCGTCGCTTCACGAAAAGGACAGTCATACCTATGGACACTGAGTTCCCATTACAAAATGGTAAGCGTGAGTTACTAAACAAGCATTTAAGGGTGTGATACCTAGGATGTGATAATTGCGGCTGATTGAGGGGGTCAGAGAATATTACATAATTTTAAGCCTAAAATTGCTCATGAACTAATACCTCTAAGAACTTGAGATGCATTGTGGAACTTGCAGTCATCATGAGTGACATTTCCTACTGAAGGTGCTTTTTTCAATCCACTGGCTCTGCAATTGGATGGTTATAAGACCAGGCAACCAATAGGAGTGAGTTTTGTTATATATATATATGAAGGAACTGATAATATCAGACCCTCGGTGGAGACAAGCATTGAGAAAGGTGAATTCTCACCGAAACGCGTCTGCTTGGCACAATAAAAGGTCTTTGGAATCTGCTGTGTGCTCCTGAATGTTCCTACTGGAGCGTTGTTGTTGGAAGTATATATATATATATTATATATATATATATATATATATATATACTGCTCCTGCGCATCCCCACTCCAAGGACTCGTGAACGGCAGCAACAATCACCACAGGATTCCACTGTGCTCACAAAACTGTATTTAAGCGGTGAACACAGAGCCCCGTCGGATGTCTCCAAACATTAATACAGGCGCCAAAGTGCAAAGGTAAAAAGAAGCTAATCCATTTAGGGCCCGGCTGTGCACGGCAGGGTGTTGGCTTTACATATGGTAATAAAATATTACTTTACGTTAAAAAAACCTAGAACATTAATGTCATTTGAGATACCATCAGTGATGTCATAAGTCGAGTCATAAAACATGTCAGGAGTGATGTTATATGTGAGGTCATAAGCAGTGCATGGCGGGGGAGCAAGTGCTAACTATAATTGGTGAATTTCTGTGCTTTTTAGAAGAAAATGTTAATGTTGTCACTGACATATTCACCTAACTATAACATTACTTTTACTTTTATTTTTTTCAGTGAATTTCTAAGTTTTTTTAAAAACAAAAGCAGATCTTTTTATCACATCTAACTATAATGTTACTTTAACCTTTGGTTATTTCAGTGAATATATATATTACCCTGTGGCGGTCGACTCTGGGTAGTTATAGTTAAGTCAGCTGTTCCCTAGGAAAATTTTTTGTGTTGCTAATAACTTTGGTATCGTTGACGAATCTCCACGAAACTTTGCAAAAAGGCGCTACCTTTTAACTAGTTTGTGGGTGCCCTGAGTGTGCACCAGGGCACCCACCTTTAATAGTGTGGAAAGTGTTGGGATGAACCGTCAAGTGGGGGCCAAAAAAAAGGGCAACCCAAAATGCAAAATCCCCATGCAATTTCCATAAACTTCTTCAGACAAGGCTGCAACAAAAACTGCTGAATGGAATGACATCACATTTGGCAGGAAGCGAGATCTTGGTCCACAGATTGTGCTTTTTATGATTTGATGTAAATCTGTTTAGTAGTTTTTCAAATATTAAGGTTGAAAAAATAGATATCTGGATGGTTGGGTTTGAGGAAATCTTGCAAGAGTTCCTTGAACCTGATAAAAAAAAACAATAGTTCTGATTGGCCCAGGTAGTTTTTTTTCCTTTGGGACAAATCACTTCCGCGGGACTCAGACTCCAGTGGGAGCGAGCGCTCTGGTTGACTGCCAGCAACATGAGAACATTTTTGCTGGCAGCCATTACAGCACCTGGGAACTTATTCCTCTGTCCTGAACATGTAAAAAAGAAAATATAACAGGCATGGTAGGGATACCCTGACCCCCTAGGGCCAGGGGTGGGTGATTCAGAGGGAATCCGCTGGGGCCAAAAACTAAAACAAATTGGCAAAAATTGCCATGGTCCTGCAGGACTCCTGTGGGATCGTAAAAAAAAAGGCAGCCGGAGGCGCCTTGTTTTATTAATGGGAGGGGGCACACAGACCCCCTCCCCTAGCCTTTACAGACCCCAGGGAGTCCAACTTCAGGGCCAACATTTCTCAAAAATGTTGATTGGAGCCTTATGGCCTCTCTCCCTGAGCAATTAGATGCCCCGGGGAAGTTCCCCCCATGGCTGTAATTTTTTTAAATGGGGAAGAATGCATGTGGCCTCTCTCCCTGAGTCATTAATGGCCACAGGACCTCATCTCCCAGGGCCGGCTCACATGCTATGTCCCGGGGAGCCCGCCCAGGGGGCATAGCAATTTCCTTTCTGCAGCGGCGTGGGCAGGAAATACTGTGTTTGCACCCGCTTGGCAGGAGCATTTTTGGATCTCCCACCTAGCAGAAGTAAACAGAAAGTCTGCTCCCAGTCGGCAGCAGCTTAAAAAATGCTTGTGCCAGCCTGGAGCAGACTTTTGATCTGTTTCCCTTCCCGCACTGAGGCTGGCAGGGAGGAGATCAAAATATTATTATATTAGTAGCTGCTCCCTGTGGGTGGAAGCAATGCCAGCTCACGTTGCATGCATGGAGCTGGCTGGGGACTGTGGCGCTTCCCCCGCAGCTACCAACAAATGTCTGGTCGGTGCCCTGAGTGTGCACCAGGGCACCCACCTTTAATAGTGTGGGCCTTGGGGGGTAGGGTCCCTGGGGCCAGAAAAGGCTTGGGGAGGGTGCTGTGTGGCCCCACTCCCCTTTATGTTTAGTAGTGGCCCTAGGGGATGCAGTCGCCAGGGCCTAACAAGGCTGGGGGAGGAAAGCCACACTGCCTCCTCCCCTTTCCTTAAAAAAAGGCCCTGGGGGAAGGAGTCCCCAGGGCGTAACAAGGCTCGGGGAGGGGAGCCACGCAGCCTCCCTTCCCATAATTAAAAACAGCCCTAATGGATGAGGCCCCCATGGCCTAATAAGCTTCGGGGAGGTGGGCATGCGTCCTCCCTCCCTGAGCCATTAATGACCCGAGGATCGCATCTCCAGAGGCCGGTACACATGCTATGTTCCACAGAGCCCATCCCTAGGACATAGCAGATTTCCCTGGCTCCACCGGTGCAGGCAGGGAAACTTGTGCTTTTTGAATCTCCCGCCAAGTGGGAGCATACACAAAGACTACTCCCAGCTGGTAAGTGGCTTTAAAAATGCTCCCTCCCACTGAAAGCAGTCTTTTGGTTTGTTTCCATGCTTGCACTGATGCGGGCAGGAAAACAGATCAAAATATTGTTCCGTTGGAGGGAGCAGCATTAGTAGCTTCTCTCTGTGGGTAGGAGCAATGCCAGCTTGGGCTGTGGGGGCCTTGGGTCTCCACCTGCTCCCCCTATCAAATGTACAGTGGGTGCCATGTGGACACCCACATTTAATAGTGCGAGCCCTGGGGTATAGGGTCCCGGGGGCCACACAGCTTCCCTCCCCTTTAATTAAAAAAAGCAGCCCTTGGTGATTGGGTTCCCTAGGGCCTAACAAGGTTTGGGGAGGGGGGCACTGTGGCCCCCTCCTCTTTAATTTAAAAAAAAGAGCCCAGGGGATGGAGTCCCGAGAGCCTAACAAGGTTCAGGGATGGGGACTGTGTGGGGTCCCCAGGGTCTAATAAGGCTCGGGGAGGGGGTGCAAGTGGCCCGGTCCCCTTTCATTTAAAAAATACCCTAAGGTTGGGGTCCCCAGGGCCTAATAAGGCTTGAGGAAGTGGGCCACGTGGCATCCCTTCCATTTAATAAAAAAAGGCCCTGGAGGACGGAGTCCCCAGGGCCTAAAGAAACTCTGGGAGGGGGGCCAAGAGGCCACCCTCCCCTTTTTGTAGGGTTTGGTCCCAGAGTAGGGCCCCCAGGGCCTACAGTGGCTTGGAGAGGGGGGCCCCATGCCCCCATCCCCTTTAAAAAAAAGGCCCCGGGGATAAGCTCAGGGAGGGGGCCACTTGGCCCTCCCTCTCCTTGAAAATACATAGGGTCCTGGGGAATGGTGTCCTCAGGACCAAATGAGGCTTGGGGAGGGGGCCAAGCTGCCCTCCTCCCTTTTAAAATACATAAAACCCTGTATCTAACCCCCCACCGTGCACGGATGAAGTATGGTAATAAAATGTTACTTTATGTTTAAAAGAAAACTAGAAATTCAAGGAAAAAAACAAAGGTTAAAGCCATGTTATAGTTAACTGTAATAAAAAGATTGTTTTTTGTTTCACTGAAAAAAACAAAGGTTAAAGTAACGTTATAGTTAGGTGAATATGTCAGCGACAACATTAACATTTTGAACTAAAAAAAACACAGAAATTCACCAGTTATAGTTAGCAGAGCTAACAACAACTTGCACCACCGCCATTCACTGCTTATGATCTCACATATTACATCACTCATGACATGTTCTATGACATCATTTATGACATCACTGATGTCAAACTGTGTGAAAACTATCCTAGGATGACCAGTTTACCCTAGGAGACTTAGGATACCTTTTAAAAATGTTAGTAGGGCTCCTTTGGGTACTGCAGCACTCCTGGCAGTCGGACACATTTTAGAGCATGTTGATTGTGGCCCTGCCCTCTGTGGGGCACCACAAGCTGACTATAGACATTTTAAAATGACCTTTAAAGGGCTTAATGGAGCTCTTTATCCCCCAAATGATTGCAGTCCATGGCGGACTTCTGATGCGCCCACCATGGGGTACAAATGCTTTTGATGTCTTTTTTTGTTCTTTTAATAGGTGCCCAGTCCCACTTGGGGCACACACAACATTTATTTTCAATGGGAGCCACTGGGGGAGCCCCAAAGCCCCCATGGCCCCTGCCAGCTCCCCAGCTGGCATCCTTCCTTGCTCCCTTCTCTTGCTGACTGCAGGCAGGAGGAAGAACAATGCACTTTTCCTGCATATGGTCAGCACAGGTGGGAACTTGAGGCCGGGCATTCCTGCCTCCCCAGACCCAGGCATGTGTGGGCATGAAGAGCAGAGATCTCCTTGTGGTCCCAGGGCAGACTGGGGCCCCAGGGACAGATACTTACAGAGCATGGTGGTCCTCATTTTGTTTGGGTTGACTCTCACGGAGATGGGCCCCCGAAGGAGCAAATGTAATTGTGGGAGGAGACTCCACACATGCTTCCTTCTGCACTCTGTGTCTCTTTTTAATTTATTGCTGTATCCTCCAGGGACTTGGTCATTCCCAGGGGTTCAAAACATTAGGGAACAGAATGCTACATGTGCTTAGCACTTAACGGTGCCCTACCCTGAGGACGGAGTTTCTTCCATTGTTTTCTCAGCACCTGGTGGGCCATTCAGGATGCTTTTGGTGTCCTTTTGTTCATGATGGCCAGCTCTAGCCACCACTTCAGGCCTCTTGGCACCCCAAATGGCAAGGGGGGTCAGTGTGGTGTGCCCACCCTGCCCCTTTAAGTGGCCTTTTATTTAGATTTTTCTAGGAGACCTGTAATGGTTGCCACAATATATTCTCCATGTTGTGGCCAGACAATCAGGATCTATTCATCCACTTTGAATGGGCCAATCAGAGCATATCTGGATACCAAAAATCCAGGCATCTCTGACGTTTCACCAGTGTTAACCCCTTCATGCCCTCCCGAACCCCCTTCTAAGCTCTAATTTCTTAAAAACAGCAGAAAGGATTATAGTCTACAGAGACTGGTATGAACAACCAGGCTTCTTTGGTGTGGCGTGGGGGATTGAAATGTGTTTTTGCAGCTTATACACCCCACACTCTGCTGCACTTCTGTATCCCTATTAGACAATAGTTTGCTTTCCTTCCACTCCTGTTACTTACATCTCGGAACCAGCTTCTAGAGTCACACATTCTGCAATTTGTTGTTTGTGTTTCATGGGTTTATTGGGTTAACAGGTATGTTCATTGTGCCTGTGTAACACCCCTCACTTCCCCCATAGAATACATTCATTCATGAGTCCTGCCTGTACATGCCGTGTCCCTCACATTATCCTACCACGAGTGGTCTCAAAAACATTTCATGTGCAGCCCCCCTTACATACATTAATTTCATAGACCCCCATCTACAAAGTAAAAATATGTTCTCACAATTAATAAGTCCGGGGTTAAATTTTGTCAGCCACCTAATGCACTGTAGTGCAGTGTTTTCTATTTTATCTGAGTCCATATGTGTCGTGGGAAACATTGCATATTAGTCAAAGTTTCAAATGAGGGGAGGGGGGCAGCATGAGGGAAGATCCCTGTAACTATGCTGTTTGCTCTCAATCAATCATGGTTTATATAGCACGACAACTTACCAGTGAGGGTCTCAAGGCACAGAGGTGGGGGGGCTGCTGATCCATTCGGGTGCTGGCGTTCAGTCGAAGAGCTAGGTCTTGAGATCCTTCCTGAATTGGGTCAGCCATGGGGCTTGCCTGAGGTGCAGAGGCAGGGAGTTCCAGGTCTTGGCAGCGAGGTAGGAGAAGGATTTTTCTCCGGTCCTGGTCTTGCGGATCCATGATACGGTGGCCAGGGCCAGTAGGCTCAAAAGCCTGATGTTAAATGTATTCACATATTGCAAAATGTATTGAATGTTTGGTAGTGGGAGCGAGAATATATGCATGACATGCCAAAAATGGTGTTTGGCTGTGTCATTTTCCTAAATTAACATATTTAACATTGCACTGATGTTTAGTTCTCACTTTAAAGGCACATTTTGCCAAGTAGACTGGCAAAAGCCGATTTGCTGTTATACTTTGTGTTGTATCCCACTATTTTTCTGCTTCAATATCTTTTCCTGCAATTCATACTTTAATCCTTTCACTGTCTTGGTAGTTCTGCCCTGTCTGGTCCTTCTCTGTCTGGAGATCTGCCCTCGGGCAGACACAGTATTGAGGCAAACCTTCCCACTCCAAAGAACAGGACACAAAACTCAAGATGCACACCTTCCCCAGAACTGGAGGCAATGCTCGAGGTGAGGCCTTGTCAACAAGGCACGAAAAACCCTTTTATGGGCAGTTTTATTTAGCATGACTCGACCCAAAGGTATCTGAGCACTTTACAGAAGCATTTGTTCCATTACAGACTGACGCATTGATTTTTTTTAGGCACGGAGAGATTAAGTGATTTGTTAACCTTAGGATCGTGAGGCTTCGGCTGAGACTCTAACCCGGTTCCCCAGCTTCAAAGTCGGCCGCTCTAGCCGTTACGCCACATCGTATGCCGATTTGAAGGTGCCAGAGTAATTTGAGATAAGCAAAAGCCACCTGGAAGACTGGCTAATCCTGGAGGGCGGGGTCGGTGGTGCTGTCTTGGCTTTTCCTCACTCTAAAAATGAGAAGCTTCCCCTTTTAGTCTCCGGAGCTCTCTGTGTGCGCAGACCTAATTTCTCATGAAACAGTGAGGTCTTCTCGGCTGCCAAAAATTGAGGCCATGTCTTTGCCTTAACCCCCTCCATGATCCTGGTGTCAGTGAGAGCACAACAGTTTACCCACTCCACTCATCATGGCAGCATATAAAGTCAGTATTTTAGGTGTAATCCCGCACCAGTGCATTCTGAAGAACGCATCATAGCAGTCTTCACCAGGTTGTCACAGGACTGGTCTCATGCAGGGCCGGCTTTAGCGTTGGTGGTGCCTGGTGCAGCAATTTTTTAGGCCCCCCCATGACATCCTTCTTCACAGATTCCCTCACTATCCCCCTCCATCAGTGCCCCTCATCTCTCCATAGCCCCTCTTTCACATGCATTTCATTTGTTTTATAGCACCACTCATACCAGTGTAGGGTGTCAGAGCACTTTGCATTACACAAACATTATACCAGTGTTTTAAATGGCGCAGTACTGTCTGGCACTAAGTACTGGCACTTTTTTATTTTGAGAGGGAGAGTACCAGCACTTCTCAAGAGAAATGTAATACTTTTAATTGGAGAGTACCGGCACTTCTCAGAAACAAGCAGGTACTCTGGTACAGAGTACCTGCACTTCTATTTTTCCATTTCAAGTACTGCATTATACAGAGACAATGAATCATACATGTATAAATCAGTCTGCATGAAATGTTACATAAGACGTAGAACTACAAGGTGTAGGAGTCCCATGTCATTTAAGAGTGCTTGTTCTGGAGACGCACAAACTTGGAATTTAAAACATACCACGAAGGTTGGGCTTGGCTTTACTAATAAGAACATATTTCTATCAAAACTAACAATTTTTAGCAACATTAGGATAATGAAAGACTGGGGAAAATATAATGTTCTAACATATACCATGCAGTTTGGATGCATCTCTTTGATGACAGTTCATAGGTCACTGTGCTATGTTAGGATTATAACTTATGAACACTGCAACTAACAAAAGGATCTCTGTGACAAAAGCAGTAACCCACAGAGCTATCCACATAAAATACAGTTCATATCAACCCTCTGCACTAATTTATTATGAAGCAAAACTGCCACTAGGCAAAACTCTGATCTCTCCAGCAGGGACATTAATCACCAGAGTTAACCTGACATTTTCATTGTTGCCTGAAAACTGCTGGACACATCTCTCTCAAGGACAATGAAAGGCCAAGACACCTCATCAGGACCATCTACATGTTCTGGATGATTGATATTTTATGAAACATTGTGTTAGTGTACATTGAGGGATGTGTGGGAGGTTAGTACTATTAAATACGTCCCACTGCAGTACATTAGTGTCCCTTGAGTGAACTGGGAAAGGTTAGGCAGGTGCAGCATTGCTTACTTCTAGCTCTTGTGAGGATTGGACCAAAAAGCATTGCTATGCTGTAAAGCAACTTTACTAACTGACACCAGTACCTTTTTTGTGGAAAGTATTTTTGTCTCTGGTTAATATTTACAAGGTTGGGTTAACCTAAGAGCGATCCGGGTGTCAGTGATAGGGGTAGAACACCAAACATCCGCCACAGAAAAGCATGATCTGTTTCATGGGTCACCAACATATACCGTTTATTTTAATTAGCCTCCTGAGAACATAAAAAAACAGGGCCAGTCCTGGCGATTGCCCAGGATTCCAATTGTCCTTTGAATGATTAAGGAACGCTTCATATTCATCTAACTTAAAGCATTTGGAAGTCTGAGTTTAATAAATACCACTTAAATCTGCATATATACCTTCCATGTACTTATGTATCTTTATATATATATTATTTTGCTTCTAATCAAGCATCTCCAATGCACTACCCTATATCTCACCCTATACCTCTCGCAATATATCCTCTAACTCCACTCTGACTCATTGCAAACCTCATTCTACGACTCTCTCCAATGCACTACCCTATTTCTCACCCTATACCTCTTCTCCACTCTCTGACTCATCTCAAACCTCTTTCTACTTCTCTTTCCAATGCACTACCCTATTTTTCACCCTATACCTCTCTCAATATATTGTCTACCTCCACTCTCTCACTCCTCCCAAACCCCATTCTACTACTATGATCCCAAAAATAACCTTTCTAGACTCTTCCCTCCTCTACCTCTCCTTGCATCATCTCATACCCCTTTTACTATGGAGATCTCCCAAACAAGCCTTTCTAAACCCTTCCCTCCCTTTCTTTTGTACGTAGTTTTATATAGCGCAAACTTGACCCGAAGGTATCAGGTATCAGAGCGCTTTACATGAGCACCAGTTGCGTTACATGAGGACACATTCATTTTTTTTTGCCCCCCTCCACCTCCCCTTTAGTCATCCCAAACCTCCTCCTACTGCTGTGAGCTCCAATAATTTTTTTTTTTTTTTTTAAACATTCAAGACCTTTCCCTCTTCTATCCCTCCACTTTCCTTTTCAATCCAAATAACAGACTAACATGTCCACAGCTCAAATTAATTTCATATTTCACTATACTAATTCCCCACTAATCCTGTTTGGGCTCCGGAGTAGCGTGCTACCCACCGAAAAGTGCTTCAACACCTCACAGGGGTAGCAAGCGCTATATAAATGAAACCCTTCCCTCTTCTATCCCTTCACTATCGTTTTCAATCCAAATAACAGACTGACATGTCGACCGCTCAGATTAATTTCATATTTCCCCTATATTAATTCACCATTAATCCTTTCTGGGTTCCGGAGTAGCCTGCTACTCACCGAAAAAGCGCTTTGAGGAGTCGTCAGGGGTAGTAAGTGCTATATAAATGCAATTACAATACAATGCAATTCAATATGCTCTGATAGAGATTAATGTGCAGATGTAGATGGAGTAGAAAAGTACTGAGACACTAATTCCACCAGTGAAACAGTGGTAGAGAGGCACACAAATAGCTCTTATGTTGTGTTTTCAGATTTACAGTATTGAGGCACTGTATCTACTTCTAGACTTTGGTTGATGTTCATTTTAAAACTTACTACTGAAGGGATAAACTGGTCTTTTACCATGTATAAGTAAGAACTGAGATATGGTGCAGCTTTGTTGTGGGAGAGGGTGCTATAATGTTAAAAGGTAACTAATAAATTAAGTTTTGTGTTTTGGTTTGGGTTTGGTATGTTGTAGACGAAGGACAAGGACTGTTGCTTATACTTCTGGATCTGTCGGCAGCATTCGATACCATCTCTCCTACCCTGCTGCTGGACAGACTCCAAGGACTGGGTATCAGGCATCAAGCCTTGGCCCTTCTGTCCTCCTTTCTAGGGGAACGGTCTCAAAAGGTGAAGCTGCAGCGCTTCTATTCTGAAGCCTTCTCCCTTCCGTGTGGAGTTCCTCAGGGCTCCGCTTTAAGCCCCACTCTTCTTAACCTTTATGTGGCACCCCTAGCTAACATCATTCACTCCTGCGGAATGGAGATAGTATCATACGCTGATGACACGCAGATCATGGTAACAATCCCTAAGAATTCAGGATCATTGGCTGAGAATGTTCGATGCTGTATGACTATGGAGGCAGAATGGATGTCTACCAATTTTTTTAAACGAAACGGTGATAAGACAGAGGTGATGGCCTTTGGCCCAGGGGCAACAAGCTGGAACAGCAGTTGCTGGCCTTACTCTCTAGTAATGTGTCCTTCCCTAGGAAACAAGGCCAAGAACCTGGGAGTTCTGATGGACCCTGACCTCAACTTCAACGCACAAACTAACCATACTGTCTCCACCTGGATCTTAAGGATGCTGAAAAAATTATTTCCTTATATCCCGCTCCCTGCACGTAAGCAGCTCTCCCTCGCCCTGGTAATGTCCAGGCTGGACTATTGCAATTCACTCTACCTAGACTCAAACAACAATGTGCAGCACAAATTCCAGCTAGTGCAAAATGCCCTTGCAAGACTGGTTCTGGACATTCCCAAAAGACATTCTGCGGCGAAGGGACTGAAAACCCTACACTGGCTTACCATTAACAAACGCATCAGCTTCAAATCTTTATGTATGGTCCATAAGGCTCTCTATCTACCCTACCCTACGAGACTGAAATCCATGTTCACCTGGTACTCCCCGGGCAGATCCCTTCGCTCATCCTCTAATCTTTATCTCCATGTACCAAGAACAGTAAGGAAGAAATGGGGCGACAGAGCCTTCTCTACGGCTGCCAGTAAACTCTGGAACACCCTGCCGATAAACATTAAAGCCATTTCTCAACACCTCCCTTTTAGAAAGGCCCTAAAAACTTGGCTATTCTGCCTATAGACATCCACGATATCTCCCACTCGCAGGTACTTTCTTTTTGGACGGTTAGTCTATAGCGCCTTGACGCCCTCGGGTAACTGCTGCGCTCTATAAATTCAAAAATCAAATCAAGTAAGTGCATATAGTTATATAGCTAGGTTTATCTATAGATTTAAAACTGCAACATAACATAAAAACTGTTTTTATATTATGTGTAAGTCAGTAGTAAAGTAGTTGGTACGTTGGCTAGAGTAAAAATTGAAATATACTTTTCTTTTTATTTACAGAACAATATCTACATAACTACAGATAATTAGAATGCCTACAAAAGCTTGGAGGAAAAAGCAACAGAAGCAACTACAGTATCTCTGCAGAACTGAGACACAAAAGAGAGAAAATGCAGAAAAAGTGGTGAAAGAAATAAGAGCTACTGGTAAGAGGACAAAGTCATTTATTAAAAATAATTGTGGACACCTGCAAAGATGACAAAATAATGAATATAAAAAGTAAACTATGAGAAATAATAAGAGTGGACAATTTATATATTACAAGAACAGGAAAAAGTGTAACAAAGATAGACATACCTTAACCAGGAGACAGAAACAGTTTAAGGAAATCAGAGCCAGAATGTTTCATAGTAGAGTGGTTGTAAATCTACTGAGAAATATGAAGCAGTATAGAATAAGGCACTGAAACAGAAAGAACAAGTTGATAGAGTAGTTGATAAGGCCTTTGCTTTGAAGAGGAAGCTTTTCATTTTGATTATAAATAGAATGAAGACTCTTGAGAAATTGGTGTTGTACACGAGGAGACAAAACCAGAGGAAAAGATTAGTGAGTAGAAGTAACTTTTGTACAGTTTTTAGTGGAGAATGAATACATACTTCTACTATAGAGCCTTTCACAGTAAAGTTCTAACGTTTTTTTCCAAAATTGGTGCAATTCCATTCAGCTGTTTTTCTGTATTGGAGAACAATGGAAAATCACACTTTTGAGACGCATCTTTTTTCTTGGCCCCCCACTTGACAGATCATTGCAACACACACACACAGACACACAGACACACTCACTCTCTCACACACACACTCTCACACACACTCTCACAAAGACTCTCTCACACACACACACACTCTCTCCCTCCAAGGAATAGCACACACAGAAATATATTAGTGGGTTTCGGATAAATGTACATATGTGTATGTTTAGAGATATATATGTAAATAGAAATACATAATACAAATATACAAAAAAATATACACTGCGCAGAAGGAAATTGTTACTGAAAAAGATATTTTTGAAAAAAAATGTGTGAATTGTATTTTGGAAACTGATGTTATCGCATGAAACCAATATGTGGTACTTCTTGATCTTGATATTGTTTAAGCCAAAAAAAGTGTGCATTTTTCAAGCGGTGGTCATAGCACGACTGGAAATACATGCTTCGCCAAAGAATAGAACATTTACCTGGTCATAGTTTGAATGTTTAGCACGTTAGCATTTGCTTCACACAGGAATATATGTCCTTCATCCCAAACATATTCTGCACATCGTAATGTCATAAACTAAGGGCCTAATTACAATGTCAGTGGGATCTCCACCGACAGGCCATCAGTGGCGGTCCCACCGACATGCAGGCTATCGGTCCAACCGCCGCATTTGGATGCAGGCGGTTGACAACAGCGGTCGGGGGAAAGACCGCCACCTCCGGCAGGATCCAATATCCCGTCGGGGCAGTGGTCTGAATCCTGTGCCTTCAAAGGAGGCGGTGCAATGAAAAGGCAATCGGAAACGGACTTTGGGGGCCCCAAGCAGGGACCGCCCCCTGTGGGCCACTGCTAAGTGGCCCTGGGGGCACATGTAGTGCCCCCCACACATCCATGCACCGTGTGACAGGCACCATATGGTGCCTGACACACGGTGCATGGATGTGCACAAAGTGCTTTTTCTACTGCAGCTTGTGCTGCGGTTCTTTTCTAGGGGCATAGCACAAGGTGCAGTACAAAAAGCACTTTCCAACCGCCGTGCTGGCGGTCTCATCCCAATTGGGCAGATGGGTTCGTTGACTCGTCGGGCGGTCTCCTGCCTGCTGCGATGGCGGTCAGCTGTTCGACCGACCGCCATCGTGATAAGGGCCTTTGTTAGGTGCCAATGATGTACCATGCAGTGTACTTCAGAGTGCTTTTAATACCAGCATTCTTTTGTTTCTCTACTGGTAGCTAAACATTTATTTACTTTGTTTCAAACTTTGGTCCTTTGTGCCCAATGTTTCAATGAGTTAATTTGCACCCTTATAGTTGAGACCCGGTGGCTTATTTATGAGCCCTTTGCGCAGCTGTTGTGTCACTTTTTGTGACACTGCAGCAGAGTAAAAAAGGCCCCACATTGCGCCATATTTACAAAGTGACGCATGTAAGCAGATGCGTCACTTTGCAAAGCCCTGCGCTACATTATACCTGCGTCAGGTATAATGCATGCAGGGTGAGCGTTCCCCTGTAAAAAAAGGTCGTAGAAGTGGCGCAGTGAAATCTCTGAGATTTCACTGCGCCAATTATAGGACACCACTGCGTCAAAATCTTATGCCTTTCTCACAGCAGGCATACGACTGACGCAGGCGCCTTTAACATGGGACGTGCCCATATGTGATGACCCATTGCTGGAGTAGCATCACTTTTAGAACATACTCCAGCAATGCATCATTACTGCGCCTACAGATATGTCAGAAATACTGACGTATCTGTAAAACTTTGCGACATGGAGCGCCGTACAGTAAATACGGCACATCCATGGTGTCGCAAGGAGGGCGCACTGAAAAGTGTCACATCGCTTCTTCATGGCATGGTACTTTTATTAGAACTTAGACTAATAGTGCTTATAAATTGTCTCATCTGTGTTTTCAGTCTGATGCAAAATAAATGGGTAAATTATATCGTAAATTACTGACTATTGGGCCATTTAAGTTTGAACTTATTGTTTATACGGGCAATCAATAGATCGTTCTGTGACATTAAACACAATTTACTCTTAGAAATTCTAAAGCTGTGATTAAACATTTATTTATTCATTTCTCAAATGCTTTCGGGATGAATGCAATGATCCTTTGCCTAATGTTTGTATCTTACTGATGTTGCTCTATTACTGCAGAGAAGACATTGTACCTTTTTCTTTCTTCTTTTTAAGTGCATTTACGTTATTTTTTATTATTCACAGGTATTGTATTGCTTTTCTACCTTGTCTATTTTACGCTTTACTGTTTGTGTGTTGTCATGGTGTGCTCCTAGAGTATGCAAGTCATGTAGGACAATTTTATAAGCATTGTTGGTTAACTAACAAGAAAATGTCCTTTTATTTCTGTTATCGAATGGCCTGAACATTCGTTAAGATTTTCTAAAATGTATTTGTTTCTTAATTTATTTGCTACTATTGAAATCTTGTATAAATTTGGTAACTATTATTCAGGATTGTTTCTGCGTGTTGAAAATGTAGCTACATGTCCAATGTAATAGTGTTGTCATTTGACTTCTTTTTTTGTTCTTTATCCCTTTATCATTTACTGTTTATTTCCTCTACTCTCTCTGCTTCATTATTTTACACTGATCATCTTCTTGGGCTCTGCCATTTATATAAGGAGTATATATCATATGTATTATCTTGATGGCAACTCTCTGCTCCAAACTATATTTCAGCATTGTCGGTATATTTCCATTTCTCACCTAAGATAGTAAGAACAACTATCTAAATCGAACAGCATCTGAAAAAGAGACTGTGTGACTTAAGAGTTTCCGTTTATTTCACTGTTCCTATCCACTATTCATAAGATTGTATTCCTAAATATCGAGGCTAAGAATATCAAGATGCCATAAAATATCATGGACAAAATATTAAAGATCAAAATATTAAAATGTAAGTGCATATAGAGGAAGCATAACATCTACGTACCTTGAAGATATTTGTATATGGTACTGATAGAGTGGAAATTCCGTGTTTCATTTTTACTCAATTTTAGGGGTGCATCATAATCATGTGTAGAGCGTACCCGCATATACTCGTGTCTTGCGTACTTGTAAGTGTTAGAATTGTGAACCATGTTAATGTATCTACTTGACATATTTTAGTTTACTGACGATTAGTATGGAGAGTTAACGTAGGAAGTGAATGTAACTAGAAGAAAACGCTAACACGGAGAAGCCGTGTTGTGAAGTTTGACACTACTCATGTACTAGTTGTGTGTAATAGTAATAATACTTTCTATAATTTGGTAAACCCCTGACAAACTCTTGTTTAGAATTAATGTTCTGAATTTCATGTACACTGTGGAAGCTGTTCTTTCTCAGCTTTTGCATTACAGGTGGAGAAGCATTCCTTAGGCATAATAATGTCTTTGTTTTTGCAGCTAGGCAAGGAGGGAAGAAGTTACAATCATATAACTTGGGCCGATAAAGGACAGAAGTTGGTTTCACATGGCAGACGGCATGAGAACCAAGGACGAATTTTTGCAAAGGATGTAAATGGAGATCATTGTGTAAAAGTACGCTCGTGGCTGTACCAATTGAGGAGTACGTGTGCGAGGTGCGCTATGGGAATTTGGCCTGTAGATAACTGGTTGTTGGAATTAGGGATTATGCCCACATTCTTTCCTTGCCTTGGGAGAGGGAGCATCTCAGAAAAAGCTCTTCCTCTTGGGATATGCTGCTTGACCTCTATCAACGGCTTAACTAACTTTCCTTAATTGTTCTTTGGTTATTATGTACGAGAAAATAGTGTATTAATTTGACTGTGTTCTAATGATTTTCTCCCCTTCACAATTCCATGCTGCTAAAAATATCCATCGGAGTATGTCTCTATTAGAGTTCCAGAACGATTAGAAATGACCCCCTTTCAGTTAGTAGCAGAGAAGGATGGTTTATACATGAAGTAAGGGAAGATCTAGAATTGGTTTAGCATAGGTGGAGTCTAGAACCCCAATAGCCCCGAACTCGATCCCAATGATCGAGAACGGACGGCGACGGAATCTGTTGGAGACCGACAGAGTTTGACGGTGCGGTAAGATCAGCAGTAGAGTGAGTAATAACAGGATGCGTGTGGAATGTTAGATTGAGGGAAAGAATTGATTGTGTGATGTCTTGTGGGGTTCGAGTGACAGACGAGTGAATGTGGTTTCGGGTCTGACGTGGCCCAAGGATTGAGATTTGAGTTGCGGGTCCCATAGTGGCCTAAGATCCCGGGATATTGAAAGGTGTAGAAGACACCGCCACTGTGATTGTCTGACCGGAGAATTCAGTAGTTGTCGTGAGATGTCATCGGCAGTTCCTCCCAAGACAGGGAACTTTGTGTGAATGGGACATATGGGAAACGTCTAGTGGACCTTGTGTACAGGGGTTAACTATACTGATTCGGGTGATCCACGCAGGTCGAGGGTTACAGTGTGCGAATGCTCTTGAGTGGTTGAATTCTATTAATCTTTTAGAATAGCAGACAATTACGCACTTAAGATGATTGTTTGAGTGAATGTGTACGGAGAAATTGTGAAGGAGGGTGTTTTGCTGTGAGGAGTGAGAGTGATGTCAGATTGTGCCGTGCTGCGATAGGTCGGTTGGTGTAATGCCACGGTGGGATTGGTTCGTGGTCAGTGGGAATGCTCTGTGACTGATAATATCATTTTGCCACATTAATTGAACTAAATTGCATTCTTGTTAGGGAGAGTTTCGGTAAGGTCAGAAATCATGCAATGCTTTAGGGTGGTGCAGGATCTTTCCAGAGGCAATGAAGGGGTTGTTACTCGAGTGGGCGAAGAAGTGCCACCCGAGGATATTCCAGCTCATTATATGGCGACAAAGGTTGGGCTCCAGACTATAATTTGGTTACCAAATTGGCATAAAATGACTGAAAAGGAGGGGGAATTGTCATTTCCACGTTTTGACACATTAGGGCTAGAGATATTGAACCAACTTAGAGGGACGAATTTTGCGATGTGACCGTTGCTCGGACCCAGACAGTTTGAGGCGTTAGATGAATGGATGCATGCAGCTCATGCTAAGCATAGGGAGAAATATCAAGGGAGAATGAAGAAAACCATGAAGGCATATCAGGATGCACAGTGGGATGCTAGGCTCAAGAGGTGGAGAGTAGATACCATTGAGGGGGAAAGGTTATACCCAGTATTGGTTGATGGAGACTCGTGAAATAGCTAGATGGGGAGAAGGGCAAATGGAATTGACAGTAGTGATAATGAAGATAGCTTGTTGGATGGGTTGCTAGCTGAGCGTCCACCACCTTACAGTTCACAGTCAGGAGAAATGGGATGAAGTCCAGATGGCACCGATAATGTGGGAGGTGTATCAGCTCCACTGGCTCCTGATCCAGGGGTTGTGGGAATGATATCAGCGGATACAAGGGGGACAGGAGAGTCTGTCTTGGGAGGTGTGGAACCAAGTGTTGACAACGCTGCTTCATGGTTACCGGTTACCATTGGACGTGTCAATCCTGTTTATTACTCAGGCTCTCAACACAAAGATTCTACCGTTATATTGCTTAATGCTCTACGAACCTTGAAGGTTCTTGTCATAACGGTGGTGTAGAAAAGATGTTGATTCCAAGGCACCTTCTCATTGTAGTTAGAAGGGCAATCCTTTTGGAATTATAAAATACCCCTCACCCACTGAAACCTGATTCAGTGTCATGCTTCATCATTGGGGTCTTCCCGTCCCTCTACGGGGCGGGGCGTGCTACGACCTACGTAGACGCGGGAGCACTTGTGTTCGTGATAGAAGTTATGTGTAGTGCATGGGGAGGTAGGGTCGTGAAAAATAATGGTGCAAAAATTTAAAAGTTCCCTGGCTAGTGGAAAAAAATAACTTTATTGCCTTCCCTAGCTGGAAACAGTAAAAATGGGGAAGTGTAGATGGTGTACCGTAATGCGTCACTTTCTACAGGGTCGACATGTTTCAGAAGCCATCCCCCTGGCTTTCTTCATCAGGACCAAGAACGATCCCTACATCACTGTTATCAGTGAAAAATGATCAATTGTACATATGCCTGCTGGTCCTTAATACATATATGATATGCCCTAGTCTGGCAATCAAGTGAATACCCTTTTGGTATTTCTGTCAATTTTCTGCAAGGGAAAGGAGGAAAAAACAAGGGATAAACAACACCTCTGATTTTTTTTATCACACATTGTATTCACATCACCAACAAGAGGAAAGGATCGTGGTAAACTACCACTGTGATATATTTCTCTTTTTTTCTTTTCTTTCATTAGAAGCATCTTATTCATGCCTTTAGGTGGGTGCTGTGCTACCCAGTAGTGAATTTAACTTGCTCACAAGATTTAAAAACACTTCTCACGATTGTGTTCAGATTTATGTAGCATGACACACATTACACACTAACTTACGTCACATACATACAGTTCTTCAGGGCTCCAGAATGCTTGTTCTCCCATACAATACGTCTATATTAATGTCGCAAAATTTGTATACATTCGGGCGCTCACTGAAACACGCTTTTACTCTCATACATCCTGCATACGTTAGCGTGGTAATCCGGTATATATACATTCGCTCAATGACGATATCGCCCATGAGCTGGCACGGAAGGTGAGGGCACCTGTAATCAGACACTGCGGGGTAAAAAACACGGGTTTTAAAATTTTCCCGTTGATTATTTTAAACTTTTGTTATCGGTGGGCGGCTGATTTTAAGACTTGCCGTCGTCTTACTTACATGCTGGAGGCTGCACTTTCACCCAGGTATTACCCTCTCGTGGCTCTCAGGCTCAACAGGAAGCCTTAACCAGAGACAGTCCATGCAAGCAGAAGGGACTCCTTAGGGAGGAACAGAGAGCCTGAACGGGGATTTCTCTTCTTTAGTGCCTATGGAATTTAGTATCCCTCTAGTGGCTACTGCTGATCCTTCCAGAGTATGGATTGGTTCCAGCAACGTAAGATCTGTACCCATGGTGAGCTATAGTTCAGATCTCCAAATGTGGGAAATTCCTGTAAGAGGACCTAGTGGTATGTCTCAAGAAACCAGCACAAGTCAGAGAACATCTGAGAACCAACATGTCTTAGATGTCGCAGACTTAGAGTCATGGTTAAGGGATCATAATAACAGTAAGGAGAGTCAGAATAGTAAGCCGAGTCAGAATACCATCAAGGCCACAATGAAGGTGAAGCTAGTGGATGTGGTGAGATTAGAGGCGGAATTAGAAGAGATCATTGGTGGGAGTCTACCACTAGATAGAATAGAGACCTATGAGCCCGATGAGTTATTGTTTGAGGATGTCACCCGGAAGGCAAGACAAGCACATGAGAAATTATTGGATTTAGCTCAGAGGTATGGGGTAGATTTGTCTCAAACGAAGGCATTGCATGGAAATCACAGGCTTACCTATAGTGAGCAAGAGTTAAAGAAAAGAGAGTGACTGGATTGAAGACGCACATACGGGAATTGGTAATAGGGATGAGGACTTGGATTATGCTGGATTAGTGGGAAGAGAGGTTGTCAATGAAGAAGAGCACAAGAAAGATGACAGGAGAGACGTCTCTTCCAGGTGGGGGGATACAGGGAATAGAGGCATACCAGTTGTGGGAGGTGCCTAGCGGAGGGTATGTGCATGTCCCTTGGAGTCGGGGTGATCTTGCTGCACTCACTAATATTTTCCCAAGGTTAAGAGAGAAATCTGCTGAGTGGTATAAGCAAGTTGATCGCTTTGTTAAGATTTCGAAAGAGTTGTGGACTGCTTTAAACACCTTGTTCGAAATTGTGGTTCCTAGTGATCTGCTTGTAAGATAGCTGTCAAGTGGCCTAGTGCTGAGCCAGAGAGGGACTCAGTAACTCATGGTCCTTTGCTGTTAGTCATGAAAAAATATGATCAGGCGATGCCGATTACATGGTTGCAGTCCAAAATAGCCCAACAGGACAACGATTGGGTTAACATAGATCCAACGACCCAGGAGCCTAAAGAGTCAGTACACACCTATTATGAAAGACTGCTACAAGCACTTAAACAGTACAGTGGGTTAGATACCCTTGACCCCAAAGACATGGAACAATTTATGTGCAGGTTTGTGTCCAGACTGTGGCCGGAGATCAGCCTCATGATCCAACAGCATCTGATCTGCTGGCAAAACAAATTCATGGATGAAATCTCACGGGATTCCAGATACTGCACTGATGAGGTGGATTCCAAACATAGGAGGATAAAGGAGAAATTGCTGTCAGTTCAAATGCGTAATGCCCAGAAAGGAGAACAGGTACAGGGAATGATGGGAGCTGTAGCCCGTGGTCAGGGTAATGCCCCAGGAGGCATACAAGTACAACATGTTGGAGGGTCTATGGGTCAGGGAAGAGGAAGAGATGTCCCTATAGATCCAAAGACAGGGATAGATGTTGCTACCCTGAAAAAGTCCACTGCATGTCATTTTTGTCACAAGATCAGGCATTGGAAATGCTAGTGTCGCCTCAATCCTGTGAACCAAGAGCAGGGAGGAGAACTCGTAAAGTTGGCAGATGGGGTAAAGCAGTTGCCGACCATGACCAGGCCAAGATCATTTAATGCGGGAAGGAATCAGAAGCAATTAATGCAAGTGCCTCAGCCTCCGAGAATTCCACAGGGCAATCGGACATATCACCAGATGCCATCTGTGGATGGATTTGGTCTGGACCCATCCTTATGATGGTGCCTGAGGGGGGAGAAATACTGTACATTTGGAGCAGTCTTAGAGGTAGACCAGAATGGATCATACGTACAGCAGACGTGGATGATCATGCCATAACATTCTTGATTAATACTGGTGCTACCTGTTCCTCTGTGAGATCTGCAGTAGTCCCAAACCTACCCCTCTCAGGAAAATCAATCCAAGTTGTAGGAGTTGCTAACAAAAGGATGACAAGCCTTTTGATGGAAGAGGTGCCTGTGAAAATCGGAACCTTTCAGAATCACCATCAGTTGGTGGTGTGTGATTCCAGTCCAGTGTGTTTGTTAGGGCGTGATCTGCTGTGCAAACTGAATTCTACCAAAGCGAATTGAGTTGCAGACCAATAATGAGGATATTGCTTTCGAATTGGCAAACCAGAACTTTTGCACTACTATGTTTCCTCTACTGACAGTGGAAGACATGCCTTTAGATCTCAGAGACACCATTTCGGCAGTGGTATGGAACTTTACAGGAGAGGAGATTGGAATGATTTGAGGAGTCGAGACAGTCCACATACAAGTCAAGCCAAACTTCCGAGAACGCCTCAATACAATCTGACCCCAGAAATAGTGGCAGGAATTACACCCGTAATTGAGTATATGATTGCACAGGGCATCCTAAAAGAAATCTTGGGAAGTCCGTGCAACTCTCCTATTATGGGCTTGCAGAAACCCAGTGGAAAATATCGCATTGTCCAAGACCTTCGGAAAATCAACAGCATAGTGATTCCATGTTGTCCAGTGGTACCGAATCGATCTGTGATTCTATTCCAGATACCTTGAGAAGTTGAATGGTTTACTGTGATTGACCATTGTCAGGTGATTTTCTCTGTCCAATTGCACAAGGAAAGACAATTTTTGTTTGCTTTCCATCTGGAAAATCGTGTCTTAACATGGTGTTGTATCCCTCAAGGGTATACTGAAAGTCCATACATCTTTATTCGGATCTTGAAAAGGAAAATTGAAAGTCTGATTCTGCCCCGAAACTCAGTGCTGGTCCAATACATCGATGACCTTCTCATTGCGTCTGAGACATGTGATGCTTGCAGTGATTATACCATTGCATTACTGAATCACCTGGCTGAGAACAGGCATAAGGTGTTCCCAGGCAAGCTTTGGTACTGTCTGAACGAAGTACAGTACTTGGGCCATCAAAAAGAAAAGGTCAAGAGGAAGATGTCACCAGAAAGAGTAGAGGGGATCATGAAGATGAATCCGCCTAGTACCCAGAAAGAGGTCAGAATGTTTTGGGGAATGGTCGGCTACTGTCAACAGTGGATTCCCAACTTTTCACTGGCGGCAAACCCTTTGCAGATGCTGACTCACAAGGATATGTGTGATACGGTGCCTTGGTATAACAACTGTCTACTGGCCATCTTGGAGCTGAGAGAGTGCCTGTTTTACTGCGGTCCAGTTTTAGGAATGCCTGATAACAACAAAGTGGTTTCGCTGTTCTGCCATGAGAGGAAAGGTTGTGTTCTATCTGTACTCACACAGACACATGAGGGTTTCCACAGACCAGTGGCCTATTTCTTAGCTACTCTAGATCCTGTAGCTTCAGCGTTGCCCGGATGTCTCAAATCCGTTGCTGCAACAGGTGTCAGTATTGAACTATGTGAGAGTATGTACCACACTCAGTTGAGCTTCTGATAATGAAAACCAAGACAGAGCACTTGACAAATAACAGATTGACAAGGTACGAGCAGGTGCTCTTGCCACTAAGAATGTAACCCTGAGGCGATCTTCTGTGTTAAATCCTGCTACTTTGTTACCCATTCCAAGTGCTGATGGGGAAGAATGTGAAGACCATGATTGGCTGGATGTCACTAGACTATGTACGAAACCAAGACCTGACATTGTCGATGAGCCATTGTCAGATCCAGATCAAGACCTTTTTGTTGATAGCTCATGCTTAAGAGACAATGAAGGAAATCTGAGAGCAGTGTTTGCTGTCTGATCTATATCAATATCCAATATGGGTTTGGTGTGGTTCATGATTTCGGACAGCTATGGTCGCAGACAGAGTTCTTGACATCATTTGGTTCTCCTATAAGAAATGGGGAGTATGTGAGACAACTCTTGGAAGCATTACAATTGTCAAGGGAAGTGGCTATCTTCAAGTGCACAGTCCATGGAAAGGGGAATGATTTTGTAACAACTGGAAATCGATATGCTGATGAAGTCACACGTTACTGTGCCTTGAATGCATGTGTTTTCAATAGAGAATATACTGGCGAGAGTGCAGAGAAGACCGAGCTCAATATGATGCTAGCAGCTGCTGACACTTGGGATGAAGTGAGGCAGTTGCAGATGGAAGTTACAGAAGCAGAGCAAGCGGGTTGGGTCAGGGCAGGCTATGAGAAAGGGAATGATGACATTTGGATGTCAGCTGATGGTAGGGCAGCATTGCCAGATTGTTTGTTGCACCCAATGGCGAGGCAAATTCATGGAGCAACTCACATAGGAAGGAATGCGATGGTGAGATTGTCCAGGCAGACTTGGTTCAATCCGAGGTTTCGAGTGATTGCTAAAGCAGTGTGTCATCCGTGCGTCACGTGTCACGTCATGTCACGTGTCAGCAAATGAATGCAGGAAAAGGGACTGTTGTTGCCTTGAGCCATAGAGGTAGGTCAGGGGGTCCATTTAATCTGATCCAAATGGATTTTGTCGTGATGCCTGTGTGTAATAGTTTGAGGTATATTCTGGTTGTCGTGTGCATCTTTTCTCCATGGGTCGAAGCTTACCCAACTAGGAGGTGCGATAGCCTTACAGTAGCAAAGTTATTGCTAAGTGAGCTCATTCCTAGGTTCGGATTTCCAACTACATTGGAGTTGGACAGAGGCACACATTTCCATAATGAAATCATGAAGTTACTGTGCGCAGCTCTGAATGTGGATCTAAAGACTACATTGTAGCTAAAGGCCAGAGGAATCTGGAATGGTGTAAGAAATCCTTGGTACTCTGAAATCGAGGTTGGCTAAAGTGTGTGCTTTGACATCTTTGAAGTGGCCTGATGCTCTACCACTAGTGCTAATGAGTTTGTGCAGCATCCCTGATAGGAGAACTGGGTTGTCGCCCCATGAAATACTTATGGGGAGAGCGATGCGTTTGCCTGATGTGCCTGCCACCGCGCTTGTGAACATTTCAGATGATTTGGTCCTTGACTACTATAAAGGATTAGATGACGTAGTTCGTTCTGTGTCTCATCAGGTTAAAGCAGAGACTGCACAGACATCAAAGGATCTCCGTTACGACCTGAACCCAGGGGATTGGGTTTTCATCAAAAGGCACGTGAGGAAAAACTGTCTCGATCCTCTTTAGCGTGGCCCATATCAAGTGATACTGGTGACTACGACTGCTCTGAAGTATGGTGGAGTGCAGAATTGGGTCGATGCCTCTCATACACATCGTGTTTAGGTCTCTCTGATGAAAGAGCTCGTCTCCCAGAAGAGATTCCAGCCGTGACTGAAAGGTCACAGGAGGGGACAAGCCAAGCTGTAGAGGTACCTGAAGAGGCTGGATACACACCAGGTCGATCTGAGGGGGTCAAACTACACACAAACCTGGCATAGACTCTATGGGAGACGGTACTGTTGTGAGTGAAAGAGAGTCTGACTCAGTGGAAGAGGCTGGTGTGTCAAGAAGTCATGTGCTGTCAAGAAAAATAGATGCTGCAGGTGAAACCTGGCCTCTGAGACAGAGAAGGAAGAACCTGAGACTCGCATCAGAAAGAGAGCTTGCACCAATAGGTGAAACTTCAGAATCGGATCTGAGTGAGACCGAGCAGGACACAGAATGGGTAAGGAGGTCCAGAAGAGCTTGAGTGCCTTGTCGAAGGTATTCCTCTCCCAAGTAGACTTATCTGGTTTCAAATGCCGGGGAGAGCGAGGTCAGAGATCTCAGTGCTAATGGTCGAGATATTGCTGAGAGTTTCTGGGCTTGAAGTAAATGCAGTTCTGTTGTTGACTGTTCCTTTTCCACCAAGGCTAAGTGGCTTACTGACTCTAATTCTGGAAGACGTGGAATTCCCAAGTTTCGGAGCACCACAGTCTCCTCAAGAGATCGCAGCATTGAGAGCTGAACTGCTACGATGAGTTATTGAGGAGATTGGCTCTGACCTAATAAGGGATGTGGATTGAACTGTAAATAATTTGTTAGAAGAAGATAACCTAGGCCTGAGAGGAAGAAGAATACATTTAGGGATTCTATCTAAGAAGTGAAGATGAAAGAGGGCTAGGCATGTATTCTGAGCTGTGTAAATACTGTAAAGAAGAGACTGTTGAAAAAGAACATTCCAAGGCTTCAAAATTTGCTCAAAAACTTTGTCATGCATGGAGAGAAATAGAAAAAAGAGACTCTGTGTGCTATTCTAGTCCTTGAATAGTGACCCGAGCTACTCTAAAATGGAGTCTGGAAATTCAAATCGTAGGCACAAATTTATTGTAGGTGCACTCATTGTAGGGGTGACTGTATTAATAGCTGTAGTCATTATAGAGTCAGTTTTAAGTGCACATGAAAG
Organism: Calotriton arnoldi; assembly: GCA_963921515.1. Lineage (NCBI taxonomy): Eukaryota > Metazoa > Chordata > Amphibia > Caudata > Salamandridae > Calotriton > Calotriton arnoldi. The sequence goes on from CAWUFW010019929.1 coordinate 70,642, forward strand.
TGTGGAGCATGGGGTGGGAGTACATGGGACATCCACACCTACTACTGCTGTCTCAAAGGAGGGAACATTTGGATCTAAGAAAGGTTAATAGAGCAAACTAGTTGCTACCTTCATGTAGATCTATCTAAGGGAGATTATCCATTGAATGCTTATGCTAAGTTGTTATATGAGTATGTCAACACCATGGAGGTAAGAGATTTTTATGTGTGCATGCAATTACCCACGTCAGTTGAAGAGGGGACCACCTACCATCACTTGCCTTTGACTTATGGCATTAGTTGTAGTTTACTCCTTAGTATGTTCTATGGAATGGGTCATTATGAGTACTGCTTCTCCAATTACGATGTGGTACTTTCAGAAATACCTGTATATAAACATCTGAATAAGTACAATACCCAAAGGAGAATAGAAAGAATGGAAATTTGCTTTGCACCAATTATAACATAGACACTGCTTACACACATAAACATAATTTACCTTGCATACTAACAGATATAGAAAAGAAATGTATAGATCAGGTGGAAGATAGACGTAGGGAATTCGTTAACAAAGTCGATAACACAGAGAAAGATTCTGATTGGACCAAGGAGGAATTGGTTCTTAAGGCTAAAGAAAGTTCTGGTCCAATAGCTTTCAATTGGCAACAGCGAGGGAAGCTTTGCATATGACAGGCAGAAAGTAGTTACAATTCTCTATTTGTAGGACAGAGTGTATGCTATCATTTATTTTTGGTTAATGGCCCTTGGAAAATGTTTTTGCAGGAGTCAGTTCGCATGTTATCGGGAGCATATTTTGGTTGTGGAAAGAATGCGTATGTTAGTTTGCTGAGTAAATGGTATGGTATGTGTTATTTGGCAGTTCTGTTTCTGAAAATATACCATGTGGATGACTTGGAGATTCTGGAAGGAAGATCAAAAAGCAGATAAAACCGTGGATTGAGTGCTGGAGAGGTTGTGGGCGACATCTTTGGAGCGATAATATCCAGTCTGGGAGTGGTGCTTAATGATGTCAAGATTAGAAGGTTGTCTACCATAGTGGAGAAGTTGTCTGTTAACACAGCTAAGTCTTTGCTACTCATTGATGGGCAGATGGTCTCGATAAGGGCGATGGTGATGCAGAAAGGACTTGCATTAGTTGTCTTACCCACAAAAGAGGGTGGAGTCTGTCGGATGCTGAAGGTCCAACAGTGTTGTACTTATATCCCTGATAAAAGTAAAGATCTGAAGGGATATATTAGTAACATCACTGATATACACCATGAGATACAAGATTTGGCAGCGGAAGGAGTTTGGGATAAGATTGGAAAAGGGTTCGGCGCAGTTGGGAAGTGGTTTACAAATCTGTGAAGTGGATATATCTTGAAATCAATACTGATTATAATAATCTGTATCATTGGTTTGGTTGGGATGATGAGGGCATACAAATGCATAGAGCAAGGCAGTTGGAGAACTATCTTCCTTTTCTCAATAATGATAAATAAATACTGATGTGTAAATTTTGCCACATAGATTCACGTACATTTGGGACTACTGGAGTGAACACCGGGACGGAATTAGAACCGGTCACCAGGTAGGAGTGATATAGATGGGCAATCTGAACATCGCTCAGTTTAATGTTTATTGTGAATAGGATATATACTGATTTGGCCAATTGTTATTTAGATGAATATTTATCGTGATTGAGAAAAGGAAGACAGGTATGTGCCTTGCATAATGGTTCACTTGGGGTTACACAGTGTGTTTTTATATATGGATTGTTGATCAAACATATTGGTGGGTAAAATCAGTACACTTCAATAAATGTATCAGGTTTGCACCACGTCGCACATCTATGATTGGTGCAACACGTGAATAAAAATAAAAAATCGTGCACATTCAGAGCATGGTATTGTAAGAGTGAATTACTGTATAAGGATACACAGAATAGTCTTATTGGAGATGTTTGGGTTCCACCCATTTCACATAGTACTTGACAACTGATGCATAAATAATAACAATTATAACATACAGCACCAGATTCAAGGGTGCACTGCAGTGTGGAATGTAGTTTGCATACTACAAGCACTTGTTTATTGTATTTTATAGACCTGAAGAAGTCGTGGGGAACTCCCCATATGACGAAACATGTGTTGGCGGGGCGAAAGAAGTTAAGAAATAAAGAACAGACAAGAAACTTATGTGCATTGAACTCCTTACATGAATTGTGATATAATTTGATGTGTGCTCAGGATATTGGTTATACCACTACTACCGACATCGACAAAATGGATCAATTTTGTTGGCAAAAATTTGATGCCTCCATATTGTAGTTTTGGGACTTACTTGTAGTAGACGATAGCCCACCTGCACAAGTAGGGTCCCATTTTCATCGAGAGAGGTGTGGTAATATAAAATAGTAAAACATTTGACATTATCAATTAAATATTTATACATTTCTGTCTTCCAAATTTAAGCCAGTGTGGAAGAAAAAACACTTTTTTGCAAAATGCCCTCTGAGTCACATGATAGAATGAGTAACTCAAATTAAGGGCCTTATTTATGAGGCCCTTACATCGCCGTAGCTTCACTTTTTGTGACACTACAGCGGCGTAAAAAATGTGCCACACTGCGCCATATGTACAAAGTGACGCATCTAGGCAGATGCGTCACTTTGTAAACCCTTGCGCTACATTATACCTGTGACAGGTATAATGTATGCAGGGTGGGCGATCCGGCGCATGAGATTTCACTGCGACACTTCTAGGATGCCACTGCATCAAATCCTTCTGCCTGCCTCACAGCAGGTGTAAAGAGTGATGCAGGCCCTTTCACATGGGGCTTGCCCTATGTGAAAGGACACATTGCTGGAGTTGTGTCTGTTTTCAGACACATCCCAGCAATAAGCCACTTTTGTGCCTACAGATACGTCAGGAATACTGACGTATCTGTAAATCCTTGCGACATGGAGTGCCATGTAGTAAATACGGCGCATCCATGGTGTAGCAAGGAGGGCGCACTGAAAAGTGTCACATCGCTGTTTTCATGCAGCGATGCAACACTTCATAAATGAGGCCCTAGGAGTTGTACAAATCACCACTATTCCTAAACTCAGTGTCTACATCACATTTAAAAAATGAATGCACAATATTAGATTTTACTATATGAATTGAAACATAGTTTTTACACAATGAAGCTCAGTTACTGGCTCTAGGTATCACATGTTTTTGGACAACCAAAAAGCACTAAATATTCCTGCAGCCACAAAGTTCTTATGGATATAACGGTATATTACTTCCATCAACTGGTCATTGGGGTAACAAATTAAGGATGAAAAGCTGTCAGCTAGTTCTATTTTTCAGTTTTTTCCAATTTTTTCACATTATGTTTGATTTCAACAATTAGCTTTTTTGGGTAAACCTGAGCAGAGCAATCTCTTGCTGAATCTGGAATGTTGGTATAGTTTTCAGAAACGTATAGCTTTTCAGGTTCACCCCTGGATTTCACCCGTATTCCATCACAGATTGCAAGTAGGTTGAAACCTCAAAATATCGGAAAAATTTACTTCTACTTAGAAATGTGCAGAACATTTGGTTCAAAATGATTTTTTCACAGTTCTGCTTGTTCCTGGAAGCTGGGAAGATGGTGGCCTTGTATTGATAAAGTTGGTAGCATAAAATACACATTCTTGCACAGAACTTTTTTCTATTCTAAAAATATATATATATTTGGGCTGTTTTCTCAATTTCCTTCAGAGGACTTCACAAACCCTGGGTAATTTTAGGACCCCCAACATGTAGGAAAAAGGACACACATATGGCCTGCATACATTTTGTGGAAAAACTTTATGAAAGCTTATGCGACAAGTGCCCCAAACATCGAAAAAGGAGTCATTACCGATAGTGATGGACTTAGGAGCCTCAGTAGCTAAGGAGTATAAATGTTATGTTATGTTATATGAACTAGGGGCCTTATTCCGATGTCGGTGGGCCCGCCTTAGAGAGGCTGTCGGTGGCGGGCCCACCGACATCCACATAAGCGGTCCAACCACTGGATTAAGATCCAGCGGCAAGAAGCATTGGGCGGAGGGACCAACCGCTGCTTTTGCGATGGGCTCAAGGAGCCCGTTGGGGCAGTGGTGGGAACTTAATCCCTACAATAGGGGCGGTGCCTGCTCAAGCACCGCCATAGGGATTATGATGTCCGTTTCCCTCAGCCTGTACATGGCGGTCCAACCGTCATGTACAGGCAGACAGAAAGGGACTTCGGGGTCCCCTAGCAGGACCTCCGCCCCCCTGGGCCTCTGCTATGGGGCATGGGGGCACATGTGGTGCCCCCTAAACATCCATGCACTGTGTGCTTGGCACCACATGGTGCCTGGCACACGGTGCATGGATGTTTAAAAATATGTTTTTTGAATTGCAACTTGTGCTGCGGCCCTTTTCCGGGCCATAGCACCAGCTGCAATTGAAAAAGGCATATTTCTGGCTGCCGTGCTGACGGTCGCATTGTAATACAGGGGGTGGAACCGCCGACCACTAGTCTGGTGGTTCCACTCCCGCTGCGATGTCGGTCAGACGCTCGTCCCACTGACATCGTAATGAGCCCCTTAGTCTCATGCGACTCATTCCTGAAAGAATATCTTGCCACAGCACTGAACAGGCATAGTAAAGACTGTCTAGACAGAGGTCTTCAAATTTTTTTTAAGCTGAACCCCCCATCTAAACCTTTTAAGACGTCGAGGCCTCCCTGACCCCACCAGCACCTGAGAAAAAATTGTGGATGCTCGTATTCTGCATCATCAATAGCCATTCCGACCCACAGAGTCCAGGTTGTATTTGGCAATTAATAGTCAATATCGTAAAAGTGTTTAGTAAACTGGACTTTTTGTAGTGCGTGTGTTTAGGTGACAGATGTTTATTACAACGTTAAAATAAAAAGTCTCCAAGACAAATTTTGCAAAATAAAATCACAATGGTGCTTTATTTGTCACATAAAATACAGCATTTGGCATAGATTAATAAAAACATTTCAAAACTAATGTGACTGGTGTACCTGTTTTTCTCCAAAGAGATGGTCATTCTGTGGATGGATTTTTCCTACTGCCATCCTGAGCTTGTGCTCCACTTCCAGTCTTGAACGGTACTTAGTCTTCAATTCCGCAATTGATAATTTGCCCAGATGACACTGATTTGAAAATTAGGCAACTGAGCCACTAGACAACGTAACCAGGGCCCTGATCCTAGTAGAAAGTGATTCTGTTTACACTATAAAGGAAGAGGTTAAAAAACAGGATGGTTAGCTTTCGCGGCCCACCTGGAGTAGTCTGTTCCCTTCCTGTCCCATTGTTTCCCAGAGGTGTGTGCAGCCTCTGTGTATTATCAAGGTAGGGAAAGCCTAGCATCTTTTGGTCCTTTGTTCTCCCAAGCTCCTGTAACCCAGAGTACATCATCAAGGATAATCCAATGGCAGTGTCAGTTATCAGACCAGAAAGGGATGCCGATTCATAAGTCACTCAAGCATTCCTCAAGTATGGAAAGACATGGAGAAGACTACTGACTAGGCTTATGCCGAAGTAATAATACCCCAGTGCAAGAGGAGAGCACATACCTCCTGAGGATGCACATAATGACCGAGCAGATAGACACCCATCCCCTGGTGCTGAAATTCAACCTGTAGATATCCAGCGGGTGGAAGAGTGGAATCAGCACTTCTTAAGGCATATGCAGGAACTGACCTCTTGCTTCAGGTCAGTACATGAGATTTAACTGAGCAATCAAACTTCAACGAATCATGTGTCTATGGTTGAGGAAAGCTTGCTATGTATAGCACTGGTGGAAAGAATACAAAAACATTGTAATACATTACAGATGTGCCATTTCATGGGGCGTTAGTATCACATCTGGTGCCAAGGGTCTATTTGGTGACCTGATGATATCTGCATAACTATAAATGTGATACAGTCTTGTCACAGATAGTTGCAGAGTTGTAAATTGTATTTAGGCAACTGGATTAGTAAGATTATTAAACAAAAGAAACATCAGAGTATGGTGAGAAGTACGGTTGGACCCACAGCAGGCTCTTAATAAACCAGTTTGTTATTTGCCTGTTTCACTGAGACAACAGCAAAGAAACCGGAGAGCTCACAAAATTTTGTAATATACTTTTTGCAGTTTTATATAGCGTGAACATGACCAAAAGGTATAGGAGCGCTTTGCAGGAGCATCTTTTACACTACACAGGGACACATACTTTTTTTTATTTGTTAGCACAGGGAGATTAAGTGATTTGCCCAGAATCACAGAATATTGAGCAGACACTGAGAATTGAACCTTGTTCCCCAGCTTATAAGTCAGCAGCTCTGGCCTTTACGCCACATCCTTGCCCCTAGACAAGATATCAGGAAAAATGGTCCTACAAAACATGCTTTCTGACACGATTGAAAAATCTGTGATTATGTGGTGTATGGCCAGATGTCACCAGTAGGATGGCATCCACAGTTTTCCAAGAAGGCCTAGGGGACATCTACACCAGACACATATGTGATATAAGTGATTAAAGGGGATAAATAACTTTCTTCTCTAGCGCATCAAGATTCATTCCATTATTAACATAATTGGCTTATAAAGAAGATTGCCTTCCAGAGATTCAGAAACAGCTGCATAAGAAAGCATTTATATTTGCCCTATGGAAGAAGTGAGAACAGGTGGCATAATTTCATAATTTGTTATATCTGGCTTTTGGACTCTGCTGTAGGGTATTGAAGCACTTTAAACAAACACCAGCGACTTTAATCAAGGTCAAACTCATTTTCCTTGATTCATGGGTAGATCAAGTGTTTTTGCCCAGTTTCACATGGTATTAAGCCGATGCTGGAACTGAAACTCAGGTCCCCAGAAGTCAGCAGCTCTGGCAGTAATGCTACATCATCTGCTCCTCGAAACATCCAACGTTCCCACTAGTATTGGTGGAAAAGGAGGATGAAAAATGTTTAAAAAAGATTACATTGCTCTTCACGCTTACCTGCCAGTGAATGGAATCATTAGGAAGAATGCACACATTTTAAAATCCTTGGAGCGAAAGGCAGCAGTGGCTAGGTAGGACCAGGATAACTTTGAGGGGGGAGGCTTCAACAGCGAGGTGAAGGGCAGCAACCAGATGTGAAATTCAGCAACTACGAGGCAAAAGGAAGAAGTGAAGACGCGCTGCTTTATCAGCTAACTAGAAGTATTTTGCAGCTTTTGTGTATACAAAATTCACGGCACTTCCTGGTAACTGTGCTGCTGTCCCTTTCATTGGAGGAACGTCAGTGCTGACTTCAGTGTTAAAGGAACGACATGGTGATTGGCTGTTCTGAATGTCTACTCCAATCAGAGAGCCCTAACTTGAGTTGGGGGTATGCAACATAGGCAGCAAGCGTACTTCCAACGTGGGAAGCAACAATGGAAGGTAAAATGGTGGTGTGCAGTGCGTGCCCCCCCCCACTTAGGAGTGGGGGCTGGTCCAAGATCCGAGGGTCACCAATCATCAGACCAGAACTCATGCACTTTGCAAAACAACACAATGTATATTCGTCACAAAGTAGACAAAAATATTTATGTTTTAATATAAATAGAATTTAAAGTAATAAATGCTAAATATTTGTATACATAAATGTACTATAGAAGAGGTGTGGCGCAGCGGCCAGGGCGACTGACTCCGGAACCCGGGGGCTCACGGTTCGATCCCCGGAGGCAGATCAGCCCAGCACCATGTGACTCTGGGCAATAGCTCGCTTAATCTTCCCAGCGACCCCCAGCGCCTTGACACCTTCGGGTAATTGTTTGCGCTTTACAAATTCTGGACATTTACATAATGTAAATTAAATATATTCTACTAATATTTAATACCATATATAAATATACGCTCATATAAACACATATATATGTTTGCATTTATATAAATATGCATAGTAACATAATTAATCAAAATGTTTATTTACATTATATTAATTCACGTTCTTCCGGGAGTATCATGTGTAAACCATAATAATATTGCCCTCCAGTCTCCTTTCTGGCATTGTGCCATATGTTTTGCAGTGGCATATGTCATATTCCTGTTCTTCACTGCTTGAATATGCTCGAGGATGCATTTTTTGAGCATGCATGTTGTGCTTCCAATGTACTTAATTCCACAATTGCACTCTATTATATATATCACAAACTGAAATACACAAGAGATATTTTGGTCGATGGTGATCACATTTCCATTGGGTTCCATAATTGTTCTCATTTTTTTGCCGATTTTACAAGCCTTACATAGGTTACATTTTTTAAAACCCTTCTGTTGGTCTGTTAGCCAGTTTGTACGTTGGCTTTCCTGAAAGTGACTTCTAACCAGCATGTCCCTCAGAGATTTGGTCTTCCTGTAGGTAACTACTGGTTTCGGCCCCAAGATTTTCCCGATGTCTGGGTCCCCTGAGATTAAATGCCAATATTTTTTGATTTTATTGACTATTCTTCCACTTTCTTTGCTGTACGTAATAATGAACCTAGGTGGTCCTTGTTCAATGATTTCCTTGATCTTTAGCTTTGGAATCAATGTATCTTCCCTCGGTTTTTGATCAATACGCCGCTTGCATCTTCTTAACGTTGTTTCATTGTATCCTCCCATTCTAAACCTGTGCATTGTTTCCTGAATTTTTTCTTCCGCATCCTCTTTTTTAGAACAGTTTCACTTGATGCGTACAAATTCCCCATAAGGGATGCTTTCTAGCAACTGTTTCGGGTGGAAACTAGTCCCGTGTAAAATACTGTTGGTTGCAGTCTTTTTTCTAAATAACGTGGAGTGTATCTGGTTATTTTCAATAAAAACTTTGGTATCCAAGAAATCAATTTCTTTCCTGCTCTTGGCACACGTGAATGATAAACCAATTTGATTGTTGTTTAATTTCAAAAAGTACTCATTAAAATCCTGTTCTGTGCCATTCCATATTAAGAACAAGTTGTCAATATACCGGACCCACAGGATGATCCGTTCTAATTCATCCTGGTTGTCCGTGCTCCACGCTATTGTTCTCTCCCACCACCCCATTGTAATGTTCGCATAATTTGGGGAAAAAGAAATGCCCATGGCTGTGCCACATTGTTGTTTGAAGAGCTCTTTATTAAAGAAAAAGATATTATTCGTGAGACATATCTCAATCATTTTCAGAAGCATTTCAGTGTGTTTGAGTTCCGTGATGTTTTGCTGCTTTAGGAAATAGTTGCATGCCCCCAGGCCCACTTCATGCCTTATGGACGTGTACAAAGACACTATTGTTACCAGAAGATACTGGTTACTCCATGTTATGCCCGTTAGGATCCTGAGGAAATCTCCCATATCTCTTATGTATGAGCTCATACTTTGCGCAATTGGTGCTAGGAATTTATCTACATATTGCGAAAGGTTTTCGTAGAGTGAGTCACATGAGGAGACTATTGGTCTCCCAGGTGGATGTTGTAATGTCTTATGTATTTTTGGCAAAAAATATATCGTTGGTGTTACAGGGAAGTCTTTCGTGAGAAATTTCCATTCATCATCACTGATCAGATTGCTTGAGTGCCATTCCTGTAGGTGCAGATTTAACTCTATTACCATCTTGTTAATAGGATTACTTTTAATTCTACAATAGTTGGTGATGTCATTTAATTGCCTCATGGTTTCTTTTACATAATCCTTTGTGTCCATCAGGACGATGTTTCCCGCTTTGTCGGCGGGTTTCACCGTGATCTCTCTATTTTCCATTAGCTTCTTTATTGCTTCCCTTTCCTTGCTGGTTAAATTTTCTCTTTGATTTAAATTCCTTGTTTTCGGCATTTTTTCCAATTCTTCAATTATGGCATCCGAGAATAAATCGAATTTATTTCCAGGGGATAAATAAAATCAAAAAATATTGGCATTTAATCTCAGGGGACCCAGACATCGGGAAAATCTTGGGGCCGAAACCAATAGTTACCTACAGGAAGACCAAATCTCTGAGGGACATGCTGGTTAGAAGTCACTTTCAGGAAAGCCAACGTACAAACTGGCTAACAGACCAACAGAAGGGTTTTAAAAAATGTAACCTATGTAAGGCTTGTAAAATCGGCAAAAATATGAGAACAATTATGGAACCCAATGGAAATGTGATCACCATCGACCAAAATATCTCTTGTGTATCTCAGTTTGTGATATATATAATAGAGTGCAATTGTGGAACGAAGTACATTGGAAGCACAACATGCATGCTCAAAAAACGCATCCTCATGCATATTCGAGCAGTGAAGAACAGGAATATGACTTATGCCACTGCAAAACATATAGCACAATGCCAGAAAGGAGACTGGAGGGCAATGAATTATTATGGTATACACATGATACCCCCGGAAGAACGTGGAGGGGACAGAGTCAAAAGATTGCGACAAATGGAATCGCGATATATTATCAGGCTCAGGACAAAAACCCCCGGAGGAATTAACAATGATGAGGAACTTTTTGTTCATCTTGAATGAATATGGGAACTGTAAATGATGGATTAAGTTGAACAGTGTTAATGTACTTTGAGACTGCATTCTCTCTTTCTCCTTTTTTGTAAGGGTACTATACACAAAACTGGAGACGCATTAGATCAAATTCCTGTTGGATGCTGGAAAGAAGCATCAAGGGATTGGTAAAATTGTTTGTATGTAAAATCTATGCATTTAAAATAATTACAAGGTACTATACCAAAAATGTGCTAATTCAAAATGCATATGCATGCAAGTGGAAATAGCGCTTTAAAATGCAGTGCGTAGAAAATACAAACACAAGCTAATGTTAGAAAGTGAATACCTGACGAAAGCACATTTGTCCTTTTTGTAAATATATATAAAGTTTTTTTAATTATATTTACACTACAAATCCCATAATGCCCCATTAAGGCTAAGATGGGTATAAAAAGTGTAACTAAAGAAGGACTCACTGACCGAGAGAAAAGCCGTGGGAGGGCTGAAACGCGTTGGTTTGAGTGTTGTGCCAAAATAAATTGAGCATACTTCAGCTCTGGAGTGCTGCGTCCTTTGTTGTACGAAATTGAAACTGGGGCCAGGATCTGGCCCATACGCTGAGCACCCGCTGAGGAGCGCTTTGAACTTTTTAGGATCACATTGTGGGCAATATATATATATATATATATATATTACCTACTGGCGGTCGCCAGTAGGTATTTATAGTTAGGACCTCGTTTCTATTCAAAAAGCGTTTTTTCTTTTGCCAATAACTTTGGCGCAGTTTGACGAATCTTCGCGAAATTTTCAAAAATAATGGTTCACTCAGGTCAGCTCCTTTCTTGAAAGTTGGGGGTGATTCGTTGAGCGGGGGCCGAGAAAAAAGGGGGGTCACAAAACGCATTTTCCCCATGTTAATTTCCATAGGAATTTTTGGAACAGGCTACAGCCGGAACTGCTGAACGGAATTACACCAAATTTGGCAAAAAGGTAGCTCTTGGTTCAGAAAGCGCCATTTTTTTTAAATGGTGTAAATCTGTTCAGTAGTTACTGAGAAATTAAAAAAATAAAAATATCGATATCGGAGTACCGAGGAGGAGCCGCAAATCCTCCCGAGCACGAGCTTCATTCTGATTGGCTGCCAACACTCCAAACCAGAATGCGTTGGCAGCCATCTTGTGACTCGGTACTGAGTCACAAGGAAAAAGGACTGCCACCTCCCCAGGGCTTTAATATATTTGAGCTGGGGGTCCTCCTGGGCCCCCCAAGCCTCGGGAACCACCACCTCTCTGGGCTTTCTTCTTTAATGAGGGGGGGCCTCGCGGGCCCCCCCAAGCCTGGGGACCACCATCTCCCCTGGGCTTTGTACTCGTTGGGAGGGGGGCCACACGGCCCCCCTCCTGGAGCCCTCGATGGCCCTGGGGACCGCCACCCCCTAGGGCTGGCTCCTGCAATGTCCCGGGGTGCCCACCCCCGGGACATTGCTGTTTGCAATGACAGGGCGGGAGCCGTGGGGCTCCCGCCCTGTCATTGCAAACGCTGCTTTGCTTGTTGGAAGCGAGAGCAGGAAACCTGCTCTCGCTTCCAAGAAGCAAAGCAGAATTGCTTTTGGGCAAGGGGAGCTTGCTGTTCTGGCCCCAGGGGATGGGGTCCCCAGGGCCAGAAGTGGCCCGGGAAGGGGGCCACCTGGCCCCCCTCCTAAAAAAAAACCAGGCTGGCTAGGCCCCGGGGGATGGTGTCCCCGGGGCCAAAAGTGGCCAAGGGAAGGGGGGCCATGCGGCACCCCTCCCGTACTATTTAAAAAAAAACAAAAAAAACGAGGCAATGCTCCGGGTGATGGGGTCCCCGGGGCCATTATAGGCCTCAGGAGGGGCGCCACGTGGCCTCCCTCCAAAATGAAAATTAAAAAAAATGCTGGCCAGGCCCCGGGGGATGGGGTCCCTGGGGCCAATAGAGGCCCAGAGAAGGGAAGCCACACGGCCCCCTTCCCGTTTTTAAATTTTTTTGTAAAAATGCTCAGGCCCTGGGGGATGGGGTCCTCAGGGCCCAAAAAATACTAAAAGAGGGGGGGCCACACAGCCCCCCTTCTAAAAATATTTTTTTTAAAGAAAATCCCGGCATCTCGTCGGAGGCTCTGCCCCCTCCCTGCACCACTCTCCAAACGCGCCCCCTGGTGCGTTCTAAGTTGGGGGATTAAGCCCCCTTCATTCCTGAGGGTACCTGGGGGCCAACTAGCCCACCAGGTACCTCCAGTAAGCCCCACACAGGCGGCGCGTTTGCAGAGTGGTATAAAAAGGGGGCGTGGCATCAGACCACTCTCAGCAATCCAGCTGTGTGGGGCTTACTGGAGGTACCTGGTGGGCTAGTTGGCCCTCAGGGACCCTCAGGAGGCAAGGGGACTTCCTCCCCCAACAAAGAGTGTGCCAGGAGGCGCGTTTGCAGAGTGGTGGAGAAAGGGGGCGTGGCCTGTGTCCACCTCTCAGCAATCCCACTGTGTGGGGCCTACTGGAGGTAAGAGGTAGGCTAGTTGGCCCCAAAGGACCCCCAGCAGCGTAGGTGACTTCAATGCCCATCCAAGAGGGCGCAGGGAGTGCGTTTGCAGAGTGGTGGGCAAAGGGGGCATGGCCTGCTATGAGAACTTAGCAATCCTGCTGTGTGGGACTTACTGGAGGTAATAGGAGGGGTAATTGGTCCCCAAGGATGTCCTTGGGGCCAACTATCCCTCTTGTTACCTCCAGTAAGTCCCACACAGTGGGATTGCTAAGACGTCTTCGGAGGCCACGCCCCCTTTCTCCACCACTCTGCAAACGCGCCTCCTGTCAGACCACGGGATGGCGGATGAAGTCCACTTTACTCCGGAGGGACTTTGGGGGCCAAGAAGCCCTCCTGGTACCTCCTGTAAGTCCTACGCAGCGGAATTCCTGAGTGTTGGTCGGAGGCCCAGCACCCTTTCTCCACCACTCTGCAAACTAGTTAAAGAAGCATTTGCAATGTAATAGGTTTCGCATTTGCGAGAGTTAGAGCTATTGGTGTTGTAAATGTAAAAGTTTTTTACTAATGTTTTTTGATGTAGAGTGGATGTACGTTGTGTGTAGTGGAATTATGTGGTATGTTGTGCAGTGAAATTATGTGAATAGAAAGTATGTGGTATTTAGTGTATAGGAATTATGTGTAGTGGGATTATGTGTTTTGGAGAGTAATTATGTGGTATTGTAGTCTGTGTTGTGGAGTGGTAACCTCAGGTTTAGTCTTCCTCATTTCCATAGAAGCTAAACTATAAACTCAATGAGACACAAAAAAAGAAGGAACCACTGAGGAGCACTTCTGGATCTAATCGGAGGTATGAGCAGGGCCACTGGAATTATGTGACTGTTCGGCTGCACCAATTTTCACATAATTAACCATTTTCTGCATTTGTCAAATATTGCATCATCTGCTGCCTAATCTGCAGATTTGAACAAAAAAAGCCTTGTTTCTAGCTCAAACGGCTCAAATGTTCCCAAAAAGGCAGCATCACGTGTTACAGCGTGGTGGAAGGCCCTTTGCAAAGCTGGAATGGTCATGTGTTACTTATTGCATAATGTGGGTGTTAAACTGATACTAATGGTGCATAAACCTCTCTTCTTTCTGTGCCTCTCTTGCCTCTCTTGCCTCTGTCTGCATTTCTCTTGCTTTTTCTGCACCTTTCTTCCTCTTTCTGCACCTCACTGTCTTCTTTCTATACTTCACTTGCCTCTTTCTGCACTTCTGTTGCCCCTTTCTGCACCTCACTTGCCTCTTTCAGCACCTCTGTTGCTTTTTTCTGCAGATCTGTCACCTCTTTCTGCACCTCTCTTGCCTCCTTCTGCATCTCACTTGCCTCTTTCTGCACCTCACTTGCCTCTTTCTGCACTTCTCTTGCTTCTTTCTACACCTCTCTTGCCTCTTTCTGCTCCTCTCTTGCCTCTTTCTGCACCTCACTCTCTTCCTTCTGCACCTCTCTTGCCTCTTTCTGCACTTCTCTTGCCTCTGTCTGCACTTCTTGAGCCTCTTTTTGTACCTCTCTTGCCTCTTTCTGCACTTCAAGTGCCTCTTTCTGCACTTCTCTTGCCTCTTTCTAAACTTATCTTGCCTCTTTCTATACCTCTCTTGCCTCTTTCTGCACCTCGCTTGCCACTTTCTGCTCTTCTCTTGCCTCTTTCTGAACCTCACTCTCTTCTTTCTGCACCTCTCTTGCCTCTTTCTGCACCTCACTTGCTTCTTTCTGCATCTCTCTTGCCTCTTTCTCCATGCCTCTTGCCTCTTTCTGCACCCTTCTTGTCTCTTTCAGCACCTCTGTTGCTTCTTTCTGCACTTCTCTTCCTTCTTTCTGCACCCCTCTTGCCTCTTTCTGTATCGCTCTTGCCTCTTTGTGCACCTCTCCTACCTCTTTCTGCACCCCTCTTGCCTCTTTCTGCACCTCTGTTGGTTCTGTCTGCACTGCTCTTGCTTCTTCCTGCACCTCTTTTGCAAATTTCTGCATCCCTCTTGCCTCTTTCTGTACCCCTCTTCCCTCTTTCTGCACCTCTCGTGCCTCTGTCTGCACACCTGTTCCCTCTTTCTGCACCCCTTTTGCCTCTTTCTGCAACTCTCTTGCCTCTTTCTGCAGTTCCCTTGCCTCCTTCTGCATCTCACTTGCCTCTTTCTGCACTTCTTTTGCCTCTTTCTGCACCTCTCTTGCTTCTTTCTGTACCCCTGTTGTCTCTTTCTGCACCCCTGTTGTCTCTTTCTGCACTCATCTTCCCTCTTTCTGCACCTCTCTTTCTTCTTTCTGCACTTCTCTTACGTCTTTCTGCACCTCTGTTGCCTCTTTCTGCATCTCACTTGCCTCTTTCTGCACCTCACTTGCTTCTTTCTGCATCTCTCTTGCCTCTTTCTGCATGCCTCTTGCCTCTTTCTGCACCCTTCTTGTCTCTTTCAGCACCTCTGTTGCTTCTTTCTGCACTTCTCTTCCTTCTTTCTGCACCCCTCTTGCCTCTTTCTGTATCCCTCTTGCCTCTTTGTGCACCTCTCCTACCTCTTTCTGCACCCTCTTGCCTCTTTCTGCACCTCTGTTGGTTCTGTCTGCACTGCTCTTGCTTCTTTCTGCACCTCTTTTGCAAATTTCTGCATCCCTCTTGCCTCTTTCTGTACCCCTCTTCCCTCTTTCTGCACCTCTCTTGCCTCTGTCTGCACACCTGTTCCCTCTTTCTGCACCCCTTTTGCCTCTTTCTGCAACTCTCTTGCCTCTTTCTGCAGTTCCCTTGCCTCCTTCTGCATCTCACTTGCCTCTTTCTGCACTTCTTTGCCTCTTTCTGCACCTCTCTTGCTTCTTTCTGTACCCCTGTTGTCTCTTTCTGCACCCCTGTTGTCTCTTTCTGCACTCATCTTCCCTCTTTCTGCACCTCTCTTTCTTCTTTCTGCACTTCTCTTACATCTTTCTGCACCTCTGTTGCCTCTTTCTGCATCTCACTTGCCTCTTTCTGCACCTCACTTGCTTCTTTCTGCATCTCTCTTGCCTCTTTCTGCATGCCTCTTGCCGCACCCTTCTTGTCTCTTTCAGCACCTCTGTTGCTTCTTTCTGCACTTCTCTTCCTTCTTTCTGCACCCCTCTTGCCTCTTTCTGTATCCCTCTTGCCTCTTTGGGCACCTCTCCTACCCTTTCTGCACCCCTCTTGCCTCTTTCTGCACCTCTGTTGGTTCTGTCTGCACTGCTCTTGCTTCTTTCTGCACCTCTTTTGCAAATTTCTGCATCCCTCTTGCCTCTTTCTGTACCCCTCTTCCCTCTTTCTGCACCTCTCTTGCCTCTGTCTGCACACCTGTTCCCTCTTTCTGCACCCCTTTTGCCTCTTTCTGCAACTCTCTTGCCTCTTTCTGCAGTTCCCTTGCCTCCTTCTGCATCTCACTTGCCTCTTTCTGCACTTCTTTTGCCTCTTTCTGCACCTCTCTTGCTTCTTTCTGTACCCCTGTTGTCTCTTTCTGCACCCCTGTTGTCTCTTTCTGCACCCCTGTTGTCTCTTTCTGCACTCATCTTCCCTCTTTCTGCACCTCTCTTCCTTCTTTCTGCACTTCTCTTACGTCTTTCTGCACCTCTGTTGCCTCTTTCTGCATCTCACTTGCCTCTTTCTGCACCTCACTTGCCTCTTTCTGCACTTCTCTTGCTTCTTTCTACACCTCTCTTGCCTCTTTCTGCTTCTCTCTTGCCTCTTTGTGCATTTCTCTTGCCTGTTTCTGCAGTTCCCTTGCCTCTTTCTGTACAGCTCTTACCTCTTTCTGCACTTCCCTTGCCTCTTTCTGCACTTCTTGAGCCTCTTTCTGTACCTCTCTTGCCTCTTTCTGCACCTCAAGTGCCTCTTTCTGCACTTCTGTTGCCTCTTTCTACACTTATCTTGCCTCTTTCTATACCTCTCTTGCCTCTTTCTGCACCTCGCTTTCCACTTTCTGCACTTCTCTTGCCTCTTTCTGAACCTCACTCTCTTCTTTCTGCACCTCTCTTGCCTCTTTCTGCACCTCACTTGCCTCTTTCTGTACCCTTCTTGTCTCTTTCAGCACCTCTGTTGCTTCTTTCTGCACTTCTCTTCCTTCTTTCTGCACCCCTCTTGCCTCTTTGTGCACCTCTCCTACCTCTTTCTGCACCCCTCTTGCCTCTTTCTGCACCTCTGTTGTTTCTGTCTGCACTGCTCTTGCTTCTTTCTGCACCTCTTTTGCAAATTTCTGCATCCCTCTTGCCTCTTTCTGTACCCCTCTTCCTGCACCTCTCTTGCCTCTGTCTGCACACCTGTTCCCTCTTTCTGCACCCCTTTTGACTCTTTCTGCAACTCTCTTGCCTCTTTCTACAGTTCCCTTGCCTCCTTCTGCACCTCACTTGCCTCTTTCTGCACTTCAATTGCCTTTCTGCACCTCTCTTGCTTCTTGCTGCACCCCTGTTGTCTCTTTCTGCACCCCTGTTTTCTCTTTCTGCACTCGTCTTCCCTCTTTCTGCACCTCTCTTCCTTCTTTCTGCACCCCTCTTGCCTCTTTCTGTACCCCTTTTGCCTCTTTGTGCACCTCTCCTGCCTCTTCCTGCACCTCTCTTGCCTTATTCTGCAGTTCTCTTGCCTCTTTCTGCACCTCTTTTGCTTCTTTCTGCACTTTTCTTGCCTCTTTCTGTACCGCTCTTGCCTCTTTCTGCACCTCTGTTGGTTCTTTCTGCAATGCTCTTGCCTCTTTCTGCACCTCTCTTGCTTCTTTCTGTACCCCTGTTGTCTCTTTCTGCACCCCTGTTGTCTCTTTCTGCACTCATCTTCCCTCTTTCTGCACATCTCTTTCTTCTTTCTGCACTTCTCTTACGTCTTTCTGCACCTCTGTTGCCTCTTTCTGCATCTCACTTGCCTCTTTCTGCACCTCACTTGCTTCTTTCTGCATCTCTCTTGCCTCTTTCTGCATGCCTCTTGCCTCTTTCTGCACCCTTCTTGTCTCTTTCAGCACCTCTGTTGCTTCTTTCTGCACTTCTCTTCCTTCTTTCTGCACCCTCTTGCCTCTTTCTGTATCCCTCTTTGCCTCTTTGGGCACCTCTCCTACCCTTTCTGCACCCCTCTTGCCTCTTTCTGCACCTCTGTTGGTTCTGTCTGCACTGCTCTTGCTTCTTTCTGCACCTCTTTTGCAAATTTCTGCATCCCTCTTGCCTCTTTCTGTACCCCTCTTCCTCTTTCTGCACCTCTCTTGCCTCTGTCTGCACACCTGTTCCCTCTTTCTGCACCCCTTTGCCTCTTTCTGCAACTCTCTTGCCTCTTTCTGCAGTTCCCTTGCCTCCTTCTGCATCTCACTTGCCTCTTTCTGCACTTCTTTTGCCTCTTTCTGCACCTCTCTTGCTTCTTTCTGTACCCCTGTTGTCTCTTTCTGCACCCCTGTTGTCTCTTTCTGCACTCATCTTCCCTCTTTCTGCACCTCTCTTCCTTCTTTCTGCACTTCTCTTGCTTCTTTCTACACCTCTCTTGCCTCTTTCTGCTTCTCTCTTGCCTCTTTGTGCATTTCTCTTGCCTGTTTCTGCAGTTCCCTTGCCTCTTTCTGTACCTCTCTTACCTCTTTCTGCACTTCCCTTGCCTCTTTCTGCACTTCTTGAGCCTCTTTCTGTACCTCTCTTGCCTCTTTCTGCACCTCAAGTGCCTCTTTCTGCACTTCTGTTGCCTCTTTCTACACTTATCTTGCCTCTTTCTATACCTCTCTTGCCTCTTTCTGCACCTCGCTTTCCACTTTCTGCTCTTCTCTTGCCTCTTTCTGAACCTCACTCTCTTCTTTCTGCACCTCTCTTGCCTCTTTCTGCACCTCCCTTGCTTCTTTTTGCATCTCTCTTGCCTCTTTCTGCACATCTCTTGCCTCTTTCTGCACCCTTCTTGTCTCTTTCAGCACCTCTGTTGCTTCTTTCTGCACTTCTCTTCCTTCTTTCTGCACCCCTCTTGCCGCTTTGTGCACCTCTCCTACCTCTTTCTGCACCCCTCTTGCCTCTTTCTGCACCTCTGTTGTTTCTGTCTGCACTGCTCTTGCTTCTTTCTGCACCTCTTTTGCAAATTTCTGCATCCCTCTTGCCTCTTTCTGTACCCCTCTTCCTGCACCTCTCTTGCCTCTGTCTGCACACCTGTTCCCTCTTTTTGCACCCCTTTTGACTCTTTCTGCAACTCTCTTGCCTCTTTCTACAGTTCCCTTGCCTCCTTCTGCACCTCACTTGCCTCTTTCTGCACTTCAATTGCCTATTTCTGCACCTCTCTTGCTTCTTGCTGCACCCCTGTTGTCTCTTTCTGCACCCCTGTTGTCTCTTTCTGCACTCGTCTTCCCTCTTTCTGCACCTCTCTTCCTTCTTTCTGCACCCCTCTTGCCTCTTTCTGTACCCCTTTTGCCTCTTTGTGCACCTCTCCTGCCTCTTCCTGCACCTCTCTTGCCTTATTCTGCAGTTCTCTTGCCTCTTTCTGCACCTCTTTTGCTTCTTTCTGCACTTTTCTTGCCTCTTTCTGTACCGCTCTTGCCTCTTTCTGCACCTCTGTTGGTTCTTTCTGCAATGCTCTTGCTTCTTTCTGCACCTCTGACTTAGAGGTAGTTTTAATCCCCCTGCCCTATTATGTACTAGGGCCGTACAGGGGAGGTCATGCCATTCACAGGGGTACCCCAACCCATAGTGTACCCTAGTGTATGTAGGTGTTTTCACTGTATTCTAAGTGTCTTTCAGCATAGCACTGGCCCCGGGCCTGGTTAGTCAGAGTCAGTTACCACCAGTACCAGTCAGCAAAAAGTTGGGGGCACAGGATGACTTTGCAACAAGGCCTCTTTCTGCACCTCTGTTGGTTTCTTTTTGCATATCTCTTGCTTCTTTCTGCACTTTTCTTCATCTTTCTGGACTTCTATTGCCTCTTTCTGCATTTCTCTTGCTTCTTTCTGCGCCTTTCTTCGTCTTTCTGGACTTCTGTTGCCTCTTTCTGCATTTCTCTTGCTTCTTTCTGCACCTTTCTTCCTCTTTCTGCACATGTCCTACCTCTGTAGGCATAGTTAGAAATTAGCATTAAAAAAACCTTTGAAATTCACTCAAAAAACCATAGGTTTCAGTGACGTTATATTTAGAAATTATCATTTAAAAAACCTTTGAAATTCACTGAAAAAACCATAGGTTTCAGGGACATTATAGTTAGAAATTAGCATTTAAAAAACCTTAGAAATTCCCTGAAAAAAACATAGGTTTCAGGGACGTTATAGTTAGAAATTAGCATTTAAAAAACCTTAGAAATTCACTGAAAAAACCACAGGTTTCAGGGACGTTATAGTTAGTTGGACATTTCAGTTGTACAAAACCAGAGAAGTTCGGGCGTTATAGTTAGTTGAGGTAACTATAACTCGCGCCTCCACAATGCACTGCTGATGACATCACATATTACATCACTCATGACATGGTCAGTGACATCACTGATGACATCACTGATGACATCTCAAATGACATCACTGATGACATCATTCACGTGATAGTCTGATGCACCTCTTCACACTCTAATATAAACTTTGATACACCAACTCTAAAATACAGACTACCATTTTCGAAACCAAAGACACACCAATACCAGTTACTACATACCCACTCTCTGATTCCTAGGTCTATACACACATCTACTCATTCACCCATACAGTCACTCATACATGCAGTCACTCATCAATACAGCACTATCATATGCACTCATACACCTATACAGACACTCAGACACAGCCACTCACCCATAGAGTTACTCACACACATAGTCAGTCATGCAAAGAATCAATCACACTCCCATTTACTCACATACACAATTATTCACACACCACCTCACTTATTCATACAGATACTAACACATACTTACTCTCTTATACAATCACTGACACAAGCACACACTCATCCATACAGTCACTCTCACAATCACTCACTCTCACATATAGTCATTTATATAGTCCAACACTCACATGTACTGCCTTTCACATATGTTGTTACTCACACATGTACCACTGAGACATCTAAACACTCACCAACACACCCATACACACACTCACCCACCCATACAGCCCTTCACAGATGCACTCTTGAACCTATAGACCCAGTGAATCACCCACTCACACATCTATGCACAAAGTCACATACCCCCCACCCACCCACACAGACACTCAGGCACCCATACAGATACTCAGACAATCAATCAATAACCCAAATAGACACTCATGTAGCTACTCACCAACCCATGCAGCCGCTTACACACCAACTGAGAGACTGATACAGACAATCACACAGTTTAGTCACTAACCCTTGCATTCAATAAGACACGTTTAATCACTCACTTATACAGTCAGTCACGCACCTACTAAATCATCCATACAGACACTCATACACCCACTCATTCTTCAATACACCTTGGCATATATATATATAAAACATATTTAAACTTTTTAGAAACACTCAGTCACTGGATGATGTCATCAGTGATGTCATTTGAGATGTCATCAGTGATGTCATCAGTGATGTCACTGACCATGTCATGAGTGATGTAATATGTGACATCATCAGCAGTGCTTTGCGGGGGCACGAGTTATAGGGACCTCAACTAACTATAACGGCCGAATTTCTCTGGTTTTGTACGACTGAAATTTACAACTAACTATAACGTCCCTGAAACCTATGGTTTTTTCAGTGAATATATATATATATATATTACCTACTGGCGGTCGCCAGTAGGTAGTTATAGTTAGGACCTAGTTTCCATAGTAAAAGTGTTTTTTGATTTGCCAATATCTTTGGCGCCGTTTGACGAATCTTTGCAAAATTTTCAAAACTAATGAGGCGCTCCGGTCAGCTCCTGTCTTGAAAGTTTCGGGGTGATTTGTCAAGCGGGGGCTGAGAAAAAAGGGGGGTCCCAAAACGCGTTTTCCCCATGTTAATTTCCATAGGAACTTTTGTCGTGGCTACAGCCCGAACTGCTGAACGGAATTACACCAAATTTGGCAGAAAGGTAGCTGTTGTTCCAGAGTGCACTCTTTGCTTTAAACCCTCCAGAGCACGAGCTTCATTGTTATTGGCTGCCAACACTCCAAACCAGGAAGTGTTGGCAGCCATCTTGTGACTCGTTTACAGAGTCACAAGAGAACAGTAAAAAAATGATAAAAAAGCATTTTTTAAAATATTTTTGGTCGAAATCACGCTGGGTGCGCGAATCCGGCCGAAAATGTTTAAAAAAAACAAAGCGCGGGCTCCCGCACTTCGTTTTTTTAAGCCCTTGGGTGGACCAGGTCCCAGGGGCAATGCCCAAATAATTAGCGGGGCCCGTGTAGGGCCCGCACAGCCCCAGGGCCGCCACCTCCCCCGGGCTTCATGAATAATGTGCGGGGGCACGCAGCCCCGAGGACCTCCACCTCCCTGTGGCTTCATTTATCTTAGGGCAGGGTGGCCTTGCGGGCCCCCCCAAGCCCCAGGGACTGCCTCCTCCCTGGGGCTTTTAAAAATAATTAGTTTGGGGGGGCTCGAGCCCCCCACACTGCCCCGGGGACCACCACCTACCCGGGGCACTCTTTATGGAAATACGGGGGTATGTTGCAGACCCCTGGCCCCGGGGACCACTACCTCCACGGGGCAATGTGCACGTTGGGAGGGGGGCCACGTGGCCCCCCTCCTGGAGCCCTCCATGGCCCTGGGGACTGCCACCCCCCAGGGCCGGCTCCAGCAATGTCCTGGGGTGCCCACCCCCGGGACATTGCAGTTTGCAATGACAGGGCGGGAGCACGGCTCCCACCCTGTCATTGCAAACCATGCTTCGCTTCATGGAAGCGAGAGCAGAAAACCTGCTCTCACTTCCATGAAGCGAAGCATATTGCTTTTGGACAAGGGGAGCTGCATGTCAGCAGCTCCCCTTGTCCAAAAGCAATGCCGGCTCCCGCAGGAGGCGGGGAGCTGGCTGGGACCGCGGGGACATTGGGGATCCCCCCTGGACCCTAACGTGAGGGCATGCCCCAGGGGATGGGGTCCCCGGGGCAAAAAAAAAAAGCCCTGGGGGGGTAATTTTTTAATTTTTATAGAAAATATAAAATGGCTGGGCCTCGGGGGATGGGGTCCCCGAGGCAGAATTTGAGTATTAAGAATGGGGGGCATTTTTGTTTCTCGCGTGCTTGGAGTCTCGACTCCATTGCGGCTCTCAGCGCGGCCCCCCCAGTGTAAACGCGATGGGTTCGCGACTCCAAGCAAAATTAAAA
This sequence comes from Calotriton arnoldi, assembly GCA_963921515.1. Taxonomy (NCBI): domain Eukaryota; kingdom Metazoa; phylum Chordata; class Amphibia; order Caudata; family Salamandridae; genus Calotriton; species Calotriton arnoldi. The sequence goes on from CAWUFW010019929.1 coordinate 93,821, forward strand.
AAGAATATGTATGTTTTTTAAAGGTAAGCTTAACTGTTGGGTGATAGGGTGGTTCTAAAAAGAGCCCTTGTTTTCATAATGTGTTTGTTGTAACTACATGTGAGTGTGGATGCACAGCTTTAGGTTGTTGAGGAAGACTCTGTTTCCTTGATCTGTGAAGTGCACTCCATCACTTCTGTAGATGTCGTTCATATCAAAATGTAGATTGTTGTTGTAGATGGACCCCATTCTATGATCTCTGAGGTATGCAGAAACAGCTTTATTGACATTCTTCCTAGCTTTCTCAAACTGTGGACAGAATTGATTTGACCACTTCCATTTCTGTCTTTGACATATATTAGAGAATACAAAGACAGTTTGAGGCAAAAGCAACATCAACTGTGCAAAGGTATCCTTCATTAGCATTTCCAGACCTACCCCAGTCTTTGTGCCTAGGTCATTGCCACCACAGTGCACAATCATGAGGTCAGGGGGTTGGAGATGGAAAAAGGTTTTAACCAAAAGCATCAATTGGTGCCACTTTAATCCTCTCTGTGCAATCCATTTAATATCCACATTTTGCAAACCTAGGTCTTTGGCAATACCTCTGCGTTCAGCATACCTTTTGCACCAGAAAACATAGCTGTGCCCTACAATCCACACTGTGAGCATATTGAAGGGATGTCTGGAAGGAATGAAAAGATGTCTGTAGCTGAGGTAGTCAGTTGGTAGAATGAGAGGTATCTAAAATGGTGGACAAGATGCTGTTTTTTAAAAAGTTGATAAGTGATTGGCTGTTCATCAAGATTGTGCACTCAAAAATAGGATGCATGTTACTTTGCTGTGGTATCATGTTTCTGATTCGTTATTAGAAAATGTTTCAAAGGTACAGTAGATATCATAAGGTAATATTTTGCAAAAGTCAACCACACCTGCTGTTTGCATTAGTAAGCTTGTGTGCTGAACTTGAAACTACAGTGAACTTGTGACCTGCCAGTACAGTTGAAAGTTCCATGAACTGTTACTATGGAAACTGGCATTAAGTTGAATGGGGGAAGGGTTGAAACTTAACTGTGCACTTAAAATGTGAAATGGATACTTAAATATAAGTGAAAAGGTAGTAAATTACGGTTTTCTAAGACAGTAGTATGTGGAGAAGTAGTGTGTTGCTGAAAATCTATACTAGTATTATTAAAAATAGGTTTTTGAACTCCCGTGTGGATTCGCGGCTCCACTACAGAAAATTACAGAAGCTGTTTGGGAACCATTTGAAGACAGTTAGAAAGGGTTAATATGTGTAACCAATAGAAATGTGTTTTACAATTTGAAATAATGATGGAAGCAATGCTATTTGATACTTACATTTATTTGAGTGCAAAAAGATCCAGATCCAGACCACCCCCAAAGCCACACTCTGAGGAACCCTCATCTACAGACCCCCCGGCCCCCGAACACCCTTCGCCACCACCATCACCGACTTCATCGCACCCCACGCCATCGCCTCAGCAAACTACATACTCATTGGAGACCTGAACTTCCACCTCGACAACCCCAGCGACCCCAACTCCACTATCCTTCGTGACAACCTCGCCAGCATCGGACTTAAACAACTCGTCAACACACTGACCCACAGAGCAGGACACACCCTCGACCCCATCTTCGCGGCAGGAAACAGCGTCCAATTCAGCCACACAACGCAGCCGCCATGGACCGACCACCACTGCGTACACTTCGCCATCAACAAACCCAAGGCACCCAAACCAGCCCCATGCCCACCTCGAAGGAACTGGAGCAAGGTTACCGACGAGCAACTTAACTCCACCCTCACCCGAGACAACCACACCTGGGCACTCGATGCAAATGACGCAAACAACGCAGCCAGAGAACTCCACACCTGGATCTTCAACTGCGCAGACGAGCTCGCCCCGCTGTGCAACCCCGACAGACAACGCCCCAGGAAAGCCGCCTGGTTCACCACTGCTCTCCAAGAAGCCAGACGCACCTGCAGACGCCTGGAGAAGAACTGGAGAAACACCAAGACAACCGAAAACCACACCACCTACAAGGACGCCTTGACTGACTACCATAACCAGATCAGAGCAACCAAGAGGAACTTCATCCACAACAAAATCCTGGCCAACTCCACCAACTCCAAGGAACTTTTCAGTGTCATTCAGGAATTCACCAACCCACGCAGCGAAGTCACAGACATCACACCATCCCAAGACCTCTGCGACAAGCTTGGAACCTATTTACACCTCAAGATCAAAAACCTCTATGACAACTTCATCGACCATCCACCAGGTGCCACAGACGGCCCCACGCCCCCCAGAAACACCAGCCAGCCCACCATCTCCAACTGGACACCGATCACGGCCGAAGACACCGCCTCGACCATGAAAAGCATCCACTCTGGGGCCCCCACCGACCCCTGCCCCCTCACATCTACCACAGAGCTGCGGCCGCCATCGCACCCGAACTACAACGCACCATCAACACCACCTTCAAAACAGGCACCTTCCCAGATGACTGGAAGCGCGCAGAAGTCAGACCCCTGCTCAAGAAGCCCACAGCTGACCCCACCGACCTCAAGAACTATCGGCCCATCTTGCTCCTCCCCTTCGCAGCCAAAGTTGTAGAGAAAACAGTCAACAGGAAACTGACACGATTCATTGAAGAGAACGCCGTCCTCGACCCGTCCCAATCCGGATTCCGAAGCAACCACAGCACAGAGACCGCCCTACTCGCCGCCACAGACGACATCCGCACCCTCCTAGACCAAGGTCACTTCACAGCCCTCATCCTACTCGACCTATCAGCGGCCTGCGACACCGTCTCCCACCGCACACTAGTCACCAGACTACACGACGCAGGCATACAAGGAACAGCCCTGGACTGGATCCGATCATTCCTCACTGGAAGACGCCAAAGGATCAGACTCCCACCCTTCCTCTCCGACCCCACGAAAATCACCTGCGGAGTCCCACAGGGTTCATCACTGAGCCCCACCCTCTTCAACATCTACATGGCCCCCCTCGCTGCCATCATCCGACAACATGGCCTCAACATCATATCCTACGCCGATGACACCCAGCTCATCCTCTCCCTCACCAAAGACCCCACCACTGCCAAACTCAACTTCCAGAAAAGAATGCAAGACGTCGCAGTCTGGATGACCAACAGCTGCCTGAAGCTCAATGCCGAGAAGACAGAAGTCCTCGTCCTCGGTACCACCCCTTCTGCATGGGACAGCACCTGGTGGCTGACCGCCTTTGGAAGCCCACCTACCCCCTCAGACCATGCCAAGAACCTCGGCATCGTACTCAACTCATCACTCACCATGAACCGACAGGTCAATGCCGTCACCTCCAGCTGCTTCAACACCCTCCGCATCCTCCACAAGACCTTCAAGTGGATCCCCCTGAGTCAAGGAAGACAGTCACCCACGCACTCATCACCAGCAGACTGGACTATGGAAACGCACTCTACGCCGGCATCAACAAGTCCCTACTCCGCAAACTCCAAACAATACAGAACACCGCCGCCAGACTCGTCCTCGGCATCCCCCGACACGAACACATCAGCCAACACCTACGAAGTCTCCAGTGGCTCCCCGTGGAGAAAAGAGTCACTTTCAAAATCCTCACTCACGCCTACAAATGCCTACACAACAACGGACCCAAATACCTCAACGACAGAATCAACTTCCACATACCCAAAAGAAACCTCCGATCTTCCAACCTCGCACTGGCCGAAACCCTGCGCATCCACAGAACCAGAGCAGGCGGAAGATCCTTCTCTCACATTGCAGCCAAGACCTGGAACGAGCTACCGGCAGACATCAGATGCGCCCCCTTCCTGAACACCTTCAGGAAGACCCTCAAGACCTGGCTCTTCGGCTAAACAGATCTGCAGACCCCCCCCCCCCTCAGCGCCTTGAGACCCTCACAGGTGAGTAGCGTGCTTACAATTCCCTGATTGATTGATTGATTGAGGGAAAGTTTGCCATTTCTGGTTTCTCCTTTCTGAGAGAGGTGCATTACATTTCTTGTGTGGAAAAGGAAATCTGTTAAGAGTTTCTGATATTTGGTATTATGCAATACTACCTCAAACGTGAGTAACCAATTTGTAAGGTGTATTATATATTATTCAGCACTGCTTTATTGTTTCTAGTGATATTTTTACTTTAAAAAAAAAAAATCCAAGTATTGAAATTGTAAGACAAATGTGATGTATGGAATATGTTATGAAATGTACAGCTCTCTATTGTACTTTGTATTATTGTAATGAAAAGAGTTTTAAAATAGTTTGTAGATAGTAACATGGTAGAAGGATTAGTGTTGGCTTTCTGAAATTATCCAGGCAGTACTCTTGTACTGATCTTTTCACTGAGGCACTACTCATCTAGTCGTGCATTCTCTCAGGCACTACCCTCTACCCATCTATTTGTATGTTTCTTTGATATATGATGCCACTTTTAAAAGGCACAGACACATGCATGCGTGCTTTCTGGAATATTGTGAGACTTTTAACAGATAGATTGAAAAGGTTGCTGCTTTGTATTTGCTTAGGCCCAACAGTAGTTACTGAATAGTAAAGCTGCAGTCCAAAACTTAGGTTTAAGACATCTTGGCAGAGGGATTAGTGATTAGCTTAGCTTATATTGGTCTGTGGAGATGTATACTTCAAATATGCCACATAATTTTAGGTGTCTCTTTAAAATGGGAAGTGCAGTCTCTCAAGTTTAAGAGACTTTTTAGTCTGATGATTGAGGTATGCGTTTGTGTGCATATGTATTCTCTCATGTGTTATGACTAAATAGATGGTAGAGGTGTAAAACTCTGGTACACATGTATTTGTATCTTTCTTTTATATATGATGCCACTAGGGAAAGGCACAGACACATGCATGTCATGTAATCTCTCAGACATTAACCATAGATTTGTGCAATCACCAAGGCGCTACTATCCCACTCAAAGATTCAGTCAGGCACTACCCATGCACTCATCTATTCAGTCAGGTACTACTTATGCACTCATAGAATGTCCCAAGCATTACCCTTACACTCATATTTTCTCTTAGGTACTTCCCATACACTCATAGAATCATCTAGTTACTACTACTGCAGTCATAGAATCACTCAGGCAGTACCTATGCATGTTTTTATTCTTTCAAGCATTACTGATACACTCTTGTCTTTAACCATGTGTTAGCTTTGCACTCATGGTTTGTCTAAGGTATTTCCCCTGCACTGATCTAATCACCCACTCAGTACTACTGTTCTCATGCACTGAACTATTTACTCAGGTGGTACCCATCTAGTCATCCATTCTCACAGGCACTACGCACTATCCATTTGTTTGTATGTTTCTTTAATATATGATGCCACTTTTAAAAGGTACAGACACATGCATGCATGCTCTCTGGAATATTGTGAGTCTTTTAACAGACACATTGAAAAAGTTGCTGCTTTGTATTTGGCTAGGCCCAACACTCTGAGTAGTAGCTGAATAGTGAAGCTGCAGCACAAAAGTAAGGTTTAAGACATGTTGGCAGAGGGATTAGTGATTTGGTTAGCTTGTATTGGTCGATGAAGATGTACACTTCAAGTATACCGCATCATTTTAGGTGTCTCTTTAAAATGGGAAGTGCAGTCTCTCAAGTTTTGAGGGACTTTTTACTCTTATGAGTGAGGTATGTGTCTGCGTGCATATGTATTCTCTGATGTGTTATGTCAAAGAGATGGTAGAGGTATAAAACTTTGGTATACATCTATCTGTATCTTTTTTTTATATATGATGCCAGTAGGGAAAGGCACAGACACATGCATGCCATGTAATCACTCAGACATTAACCATAGATTCGTGCAATCACCCAGGCACTACTATCCCACTCAAAGATTCAGTCAGGCACTACCCATACTCTTATCTACTCACTCTGATACTACTGATGCACTCATAGAATGGCCCAAGCATTACCCTTACACTCTCATTTTCTCTCAGGTTCTTCCCATACAGTCATACAATCATCCAGTTACTAGCACTGCAGTCATAGAATCACTCAGGCAGTACCCATGCTCTTTTTTTGCTCTTTCAAGCACTACTCATACACTCTTGTCTTTAACCATGCGTAAGCCTTGCACTCATGGTTTGTCCAAGGTATTTCCCCTGCACTGATCTAATCACCCTTTCAGTACTGCTGCTCTCATGCAATCACCCAGGCAGTACTCTTGCACTGAACTATTCACTCAGGCGCTACCCATCTAGTCATCCATTCTCTCAGGCACTACCCACTACTCATCTATTTGTATGTTTCTTTGTTATATGATGCCACTTTTAAAAGGTACAGACACATGCATGTATGTTCTCTGGAATAAGGTGAGAGTTTTAATAGACATATTGAAAAGGTTGCTGCTTTGTATTTGGTTAGGCCCAACACTCTGAGTAGTTGCAGAATAGTGAAGCTGCAGCCCAAAAGTGAGGTTTAAGTCTTCTTGGTAGAAGGATTAGTGATTAGGTTAGCTCGCATTGGTCTGTGGAGATGTACACTTCAAGTATGCCGCATAATTTTAGGTGTCTTTAAAATGGGAAGTGCAGTTTGTCAAGTTTAAGGGACTTTTTAGTCTTATGACTGAGGTATGTGTCTGTGTGCACATGTATTGTCTCACATGTTATGCCAAAACAGATGGTAGAGGTATACAAGTCTGGTATACATGTATCTGTATGTTTCTTTTATATATGATGCCACTAGGAAAAGGCACAGACACATGCATGCCATGTAATCCCTCAGACATTAACCATAGATTCGAGCAATAACCAAGGCACTACTATCCCACTGAAAGATTCAGTCAGGCACTATCCATGCTCTCATCTACTCAGTCAGGTACTACTTATGCACTCATAGAATAGTCCAAGCATTACCCATACACTCATATTTTCTCTCAGGTACTTGCCATACACTGATAGAATCATCCAGTTACTACTACTGCAGTCATAGAATCACTCAGGCAGTACCTATGCATGTTTTTATTCTTTCAAGCATTACTGATACACTCTTGACTTTAACCATGTGTTAGCTTTGCACTCATGGTTTGTCTAAGGTATTTCCCCTGCACTGATCTAATCACCCATTCAGTGCTGCTGTTCTTATGCAATCACCCAGGCAGTACTGTTGCACTGAACTATTTACTCAGGTGGTACCCATCTAGTCATCCATTCTCTCAGGCACTACGCACTACCCATCTGTTTGTATGTTTCTCTGATATATGATGCCACTTTTAAAAGGTACAGACACATGCATGCATGCTCTCTGGAATATTGTGAGTCTTTTAACAGACACATTGAAAAAGTTGCTGCTTTGTATTTGGCTAGGCCCAACACTCTGAGTAGTAGCTGAATAGTGAAGCAGCAGCCCAAAAGTAAGGTTTAAGACATGTTGGCAGAGGGATTAATGATTTGGTTAGTTCGTATTGGTCGATGAAGATGTACACTTCAAGTATGCTGCAGAATTTTACGTGTCTCTTTAAAATGAGAAGTGTAGTCTGTCAAGTTTAAGGGACTTTTTAGTCTTATGACTGAGGTATGTGTCTGCGTGTTCATGTATTGTCTCATGTGTTATGTTGAAGAGATGGTAGAGGTGTAAAACTCTGGTTCACATGTATCTGTATGTTTGTTTTACATATGATGGCAGTAGGAAAAGGCACAGATACATACATGATATGTAATCCCTCAGATATTGACCATAGATTTGTGCAATTATGCAAGCACTACTATCACACTCAAAGATTCAGTCAGGCAGTACTGATGTTCTTATCAACTAAATATGGTACCACTGATGCAGTAATAGAATGTCTCAAGCATTACCGTTACAGTTTTATTTACACTCAGGTGCTTCCTATACAGTCATACACTAATCTAGTTGCTACCTTTGCTGTCATAGAATCAATCAGGCAGTACCCATGCAGTTTTTTATTCTTTGAAGCAATACTCAAACACTCATATCTTCAACCATGTGTTAGCCTTGCACACCTGGTTTGTCTAAGGTATTTCCCCTGCACTGATCTAATCGCCCATTTAGTACTGCTGCTTGCATGCAATCACCCACGCAGTACTGCTGCTGTGAACTATTCCCTCAGACACTACCCATCTAGCCATGTATTTTCTCAAGCACTGCCCACTAGCAATCTATTTGCATGTTTCTTTTTAAAAGTACAGACACATGCATGCATGCTTTCTGGAATATTGTGAGTCTTTTAACATACATATTGAAAAACTTGCTGCTTTGTATTTGGTAGGCCCAACACTCTGAGTAGTTGTTAAATAGTAAAGTAGCAGCCCAAAAGTGCTTCTTTCTGCACCTCTCTTGCTTCTTTCTGCACCCCTCTTGCCTCTTTTTGCACCCTTCTTCCCTCTTTCTGCACCTCTGTTGCCTCTTTCTGCACGCCACTTGTTTCTTTCTGCACTCCTCTTGGCTCTTTCTAAACCCCTCTACCCTCTTTCAGTACTTCTTTTGCCTCTTTCTGCACCCCGCTTCTGTCTTACCTCAGATGCCTGTTTCTGCAACTCTCTTCCCTCTTTCTGCACTTCTCTTGCCTCTTTCTGTATCCTTTTTCACTTTTTCTGCACCTCTCTTGCTTCTTTCTGCACCCCTGTTCTCTCTAACTGCACTTCTTTTGCCTGTTTCTGCAACTCTCTTGCATCTTTCTGTACTTTTCTTGCCTCTTTCTGCACTTTTGTTGCTTTCTTCTGTACTTCTCTTGCTTCTTTCTGCATCTCTCTTGCTTCTTTCTGCATCCCTGTTGCCTCTTTCTGCACCACTGTTGTCTTATTGTTCATGTTTGCTGCTTCTTTCTGCACTTCTCTTACTTCTTTCTGCACCTCAGTTGCTTCTTTCTGCACCCCTCTTGTCTCTTTTGTACCTATCTTGCTTGTTTCTGCAGCCCTCTTCCCTGTTTCTGCACCTCTCTTCCCTCTTTCTACATCCCTGTTCCCTCTTTCTGCACTTCTCTTGCCTCTTTCTGCACCTATCTTGCCTTTTTCTGTGCATCTGTTGATTCTTATAAGTTATAAATTCAATAGAAATGTAATTGGAATTTTGCGCTTAGTTGTTATTTTCAAAATTGAAATGTTATTAATTTTGATATTTTAATTAATGTACTAAAATAATTAAACTATTATTTGTTTTTTAGGATGATATTTTATTTGGATTAGAAATAAAAGATGGCAAGAAAACATGAAAAGAGAAGAGAACAAAGCAAACAGAAGTACTTAATGAAAACTAAAACGAGTGCAGTAGAAAAACACCAAAAGGATGTTGAGGATAAAGTGGCTTCTGGTAAGAGAACTAAACAATTTATTAAAAAAGTTGTGGAGAGATTGAACGATCAAAATACGAACCAAAGGAGGAAAGAAAGTGTTCGAACAAAGGAGAAGCAAATAAAGAAACAGAATGGAAAAGAAGCACATGTGACAAAAAGACAGAAACAATTTAAGGACATACGTGTACGTATGTTTCGTAATAGAGTAATTCAACATTTAATAAAAGATTGTAAAAAGAATAAAAAAAGATCTGCAGCATATAAGAAAAAGCAACAGATTGAAAGTGTAGTAGAAACTGCTTTTGAATTGAAACGGAAATTATTTATATTAGTATTGAAGAGAATGAAAACATTGAATAAAACAATGCAGTTTATGAAGGAGAAAAGCAAAAGAAAAAGACTGGTTAATAGAAGTAACTTTTGCAAAACATTTTTCTGGTGAATGGAAGCACACTTCCAGTACTGAGCCTTTATTTAATGAAGAAAGCTATTTTCAACAAAATAATTTAGTTCATGCAGTTGATACCAGTGGTCGTTGTTATGAAATCAAAAATGGTTGTGCAATTGAAAAGGAAAAGATGGTTCCCAGAGATGTTGAAGAAGTAATAGCTGAAGAAGTTCAAGGGAGACGTACAAAAGTTCCAGTGTATAAGTGGGATTGTAGTAGTATTTGTAGTATTCAACAGGAATCTATTGATATATTACGAGTTTTCTTACGAGAATATGCCAAACAAAGTGTTAAACAGAAGATTAAGATGTTGCAAGGACTAAATCCTTGTAAAGTGAGAAAATATACTAAGTTGCAGGGTCATTCTCTGGCTTGTCTTTCTAGAAAAGTGTGTCGAAGTATTTTTCATCATTTAAGAATGTTAGCAGTACATCACTCAGAAATGCGGAAGTTAGTAAGGAGATTGTACTACGTAAAAAGTCCTGCATAATCTTTAAGTGAAATGAAAGCAGCTCTTATGCTTGGTTCAGTATCGGATGTAAAAAAAGTTTGTGATGATATACAGTTTCGTTTCTTTGGTTCACAAGAGGAGTGTAGAGAAAGTGAGAGCTTGATAAGTGTAGGTGTTGAAGAACAAGTAGAAGATATTAGTACTGAGAAGTTTGCAGGAGAAATTACAAAGTTTAAGATACTTTCATGTGAAAAACCAAACTATGTTTGTATTTGTTGTCGACATACTCACTATAGACGTCAAACTAGGAATGTTGATGTATATTTAAAAAGTGAAAAGGAAAATAATGATAAGTGGGAGCAATTTGGTGCTTATTTGTTGGTGGTAGGTTGTTTTGAGTTGGGTACTGCTATGCAAGATAAGGGGACCCCCTCTAAGCAAGAACTTTTGAGGTCAGGGAGAAGAGGGAAAATAACAATACAATCTAAGAACGCTCCCTCGTGACCTATATTTCTTTTATCTAATTGAAAATGAATTCAACATGGGCTGAAATAGAACTAAACAACAACAAACTCCAAAAACATAATCATTTTTATAAATCTTCACATTATTTATTAATTTTCTTTGCTTTATTAAAAATATTTTTATACTTTCTTTTACATATTTTTACATATAAAATCAATGTTATAAACATACACACACAATGTTACAATATAATGACATGACATTTTCATTTGTAAACATCATAAACCCCCGGGTAGAGAGAAAAAAAGAAACATTCATACAAACTGCCTCACATACATTCCTCCTCTACTACATTCATACCACATTCATAAATGCATATATCTGGAGAGTGGGAGACAAGAAGTTGTTTTCAATCTCCACGACCATTTAAAGCAACTGCATATAGCAGGATCTGAACAGCATTGGTCGACGCGTTTCGGTGGCTCAAAGAATGGATAACACCACCTTCCTCAGGACCTTAGCCAGATATCAGACCAATATCACTACACCCAGGGGATACTGCCAATATTACTCTACCAGAAATTGTGTTGTTTGCTTTTGCAAATCTTTTTCTAAGTACTATTGCCGCACTCTAAATTTCTCTTATATGCTGTGCATTGAGTGGGGCATAAATGCAAATATATTGTCGGCAAAGAAATGCGTCCTTATAGGGTCAGTCCAATCGGATCTAATTGTCATACTATATTGCACTGCACCAATCCATTACGGCAACATCTCAGATTAAGTGTATGTTAAGGTGTGTTGGTCTAAGTCCAACAATGCTTGATTCAGCAACAAAAAGTCCTAACGGACTCGACAAGCAGACGGCCAAACAGTGTGTCAGGAAGAGTTGGGTACTGATCAACGTATTTATAAATATTGTTACAATAAATTAGAAGAGAACAAAATGCCAGCTAGAGCAGTACATAACAACTTAGAGTTGGTAGCTATTCCTCCAGAACTGGCAGATTTAAATACATATGAGTCCATTCTTATTCAATCTGTGCACCCGTTTCAGGCTATTGTTCGTATGGAGCCTAAAACAGGTAAGCTTCACAAAGAGATAAGATTTACAAAGAGGTCTGAAAGGAAGAGTTGTCTACTTACCTTTAGATTTAAAGAAAAATATTGAAACTGTTGGTATAGAGAGAGAGGAAAGTTAGCCTGTAGTTATTCTAGTTAATGGTGTACCAACAAAGAATCGGAAAATATGGCAAGAGTTAGTAGATGTCACCAAACTTCAAAAGGCTACATTATATCTTGTACAGAACAATATTTATTATAAAACTGTAAATGTGGAAGAACAGGAACTATGTTTAGAAGAAGATACAGAAATTTCAACTGGCCAAATAGAAAAAGTGGACAACTCCAGGAGTGAAGAGATTTACGAACATTACAGTATACATCCTCTACATTCAAAAGAAGTGATTGGAAACACTATTGAATTATTTCAAATGAAGAAAGCAAAGGGAACTCCCATGAGTGTATGGGAAAAAAGTTTAGAAGCTCGTTGTTTTCCACAGCTGTTCCCCACTGGAGAAGGTGGCCGATATGATGAACGAGCAGTACAGTTTCCAGCTTCAGAATACCATTCGACAAGATTGTACTCAGAAGATCCAAGATTTCGACAGAGTATTCCATATATATTTCATCTTCTATCTGAAAGTGACTTGTCTGGACTATCATATGCATGAATCACATATTAAAACTTCATCTTACACATGTTTCTGCAAAGGAATTTATGGACAAAGTTCAACAAAGAGACAATTATTTGGAATCTCAGTTAATTAATTTGATGGTGTGTCAACGTGGAACTAATGAGTATTGATATCGTTGTCATGGAGAACTTAAATGTATGTTAAGAAACTTAGGTACTCCTACGTGGTTTGTTACGCTTAGCTGTGCTGAATACGCGTGGGACAATTTACTTGAATTTCTACGACAAGCAAATTCAGATGTCAAGAATATTGAATTGAAGACAGCTGGAGAACTGTGTTCTTTGGATCCTGTGAATGTGTGCAGGTATTTTATTCATAGGTTTCAAGCTATGATGTCTTTTATCTCTAATAAAAATAATCCATCTCTTGGAGAAGTTACTGATTTCTTTTGGAGAAAGGACTACCAAGCCAGAGGTGCTCCTCATATACACATGTTATTATGGATCAAGGATGCACCTAAATTTGGAACCGATTCTGATGAAACTGGTTTGTCTTTCATTGAAGACTATGTTACCTGTGCCATTCCAAAAAAGGAGGAGAACAGAAGTTAAGAGAACAAGTTTTACGGTTTCAAAGTCATTGTTGCGGAAAATATTGTAGACGAAAATAGAAGTCAAAGGGAAAATTTTACACAAAATGTCGTTTTGGATTCCCACGTCCAGTAATTTCAAAAGGAAGAGTCAATAGTTTTATGTCAGCAGTAAGACATACTATAAGTTGAAAATCTCCAAAGAATACATACAACATAAAAAGAACTGAAGATTCAAAGTATATTAATGACTACAATCCAGTGATTTTGACAATGTGGAATGCAAACATGGATTTCCAGTATGTTGCAGATAATTCAATTGCTGTTGCTCGCTACGTTACGTCATAACTAACTAAATCTGAAAAGGCAGAGTTGAAGGAAATGTGGGAAGAAATTTCACAAGAGAAGAGTCTTAGGGGCTCATTACGATGGCGGAAGGACCGCCACCGCCGGGCCGGCGGTGGCGGTCCTTCCGCCATCACTGAGCATTTTACCCACCGCCAAATTAGGATGGCGGTGGGTATCGCGGCGGATGCAAAGTCCGTCCGCCGCTTTTCCGCCGGAGGCAATCGCACCGATTGACTGGCGGACGGAAAAGGGCCACTAATATGGTGGCAGTGCCTAGCTGGCACCGTCTGCCATATTATGATGTGTCCTGGAAGACGCCTTTCCATGGCGGCGCTGACGCCATGGAAAGGCTGGCCGGGATTGGGTTTGGGGGCCCGTTGCGGGCCCCTCTGTGTGGGGGGAGGGTGTAGGTGCACTGGGGTGGTACCCATGGTACCCCCCTACATTTCCATGCACAAGGTGGCAGGCACCGCGTGGTGCCTGCCACGTTGTGCATGGAAATGCACATCCTGGCCTTTTAACATTGTGAACGGTGCTGCAGCCAGCAGCACCGTCCGCAATCTTAAAAGGCCAGGATGTGCCCGCCAGTATGGCGGATGCATCCTAATTGGACTGGTGGGACTGCCGCACGTCTGGCGGGCGGTCCCAGCACCCCTACGATGGCGGGTGGACTGATGTCCGCCCGCCATCATAATGAGCCCCTTAGTAACAAATTGTACAGCTTTAGTTTGAAGATGCTTTCCCATCGAGAAATTGGATCCTACGAATGTTCGGATTGGTTGACCTCTGCAAGTTTATTTTCAAAGTCAAGATGAATCATTTGGGTAAGTCTAGGTCTTGCCGCTACACGAAATAGAGTTTTGAAATCTCTACAAGAAATTGAATACTTAGCATTGAATGAACCAGAAAGTACAGATATTGTTAAAACTAATATGTTGGATACGTACTATCCCAAAAGGAGTCCACATCTGGAAAACATATGTCTCTATGAAGTACTGCAACATTACAGCTTTAAGAGAAATGTTACGGAAAACATAACTGAAGAAATATATGCAGTAATTGGATGTGATGGATGTTTGGTAAACATGCCAAAGGAAATCTTATTCACCACAGGAAACTCAATTGTGAAACTCCAGATAAAAGGGAATTTTTCTATTTAGCACTTCTGCAACTCTTCAAGGCTTGGCGTAGTGAAATGGAATTACTTGGAGATTTTGAGTGCTATGAAGATTCTTTTAATGCATGTAAAGATAGCATTCAATGCACAATTTTCCCAACTTATCTACAAATGTTAAATGAAGAGATCGAACAAGAAACTACTATTGTAGCTGAAATAGCTAGAGACAGTTCTCAAGATAGTCAAAGTTCTGTTCCAGTAAGTCAAGATTTACTAGGACAACCAATTCTTGAAAATGAAGCAGCAATAGCCATGAATGAAGTAGAAACAGCAATGCAACAAGCACAACAGGATATTATTGAGTTGGGAAACTTAGAAGAAAAACTAAATATTGAACAAAAAGAAATATATCAGCAAGTGACACAACAGATACAGCATGGTTCACTGCATGAAAAAAAAAAATGCCAATGCACATCATTTAATCCTATTCGAATGTACATCAGTGGGCAAGCTGGAACAGGAAAAAGTTTCCTAATGAATGTTTTGACCAGTTATCTACACAAAACCACTGAATCACATTTATCTTGTGTTGTAACCAATCCAACTGGGTTAGCAGCACACAACATTAAAGGGATTACATTACATCGATTACTCATGCTACCAGTTGAACATGAAAATAAATTAGAATATCATAAGCTATCTGGAGAAGCTTGTTATGAAGTCTCAAGAGTACTGAAGAAAATGAAACTTCTAATCATTGATGAGGTGAGCATGGTCTCAAACTTAATGCTTGCCTTTGTACATTTAAGAATGCAACAGATTTTAAAAACAGATTATGATGTTTTATTTGGAGGAAAACATGTAATTGTATTCGGCGATCTACTACAACTTACTCCTGTGAAAGGACAACAAGTTTTTAAAACACTTGTCCATGAAGACACTGGGAAATCTTTGGGAAGTATTGGAAATGTGAACATTTTGTCTCATTTTGAATATAAAGAACTTTTTAAGAATATGCGACAAGCAAGTGATGAACATTATGGAAACATTCTTCAAGATATAAGAATTGGTGTTTTGACAAAACATGGTAAAGAAGCTTTACAAAGTCGGCTACTAATGAACTTGTTTCCAAATGAAAACATTGCACCTGAAATAAGGCACAAAAAAATTGGAGAAACGAAGTCCATAGTTTGCCTAATGCCAACACTGCAAGAGTGTTCTACATTCAATCAAGAACTTTTGAAACTGGAAAAACAACCAATAGTGAAAATGGAAGCCATTGATAAAATGGGACACGAAGGAGTTACTATTCTTCTCTCAGAGAAATTACAGTCAAAATTGGATTCTTTGGAGAAGTCTGTATCTAAGACTGCTGGTTTAGAAAAGACTTTATATGTATGTGTAAACTGTCGGGTAATTTTACGGCGTAATTTGGATGTAGAAAAAGGTTTAGTAAATGGAGCAATGGGAAAAGTTGTTGATTTTGTTAATTATCAGAACAGAGATGGAATTGAATTTTTGAAGATTAAATTTGTTCAGATTGAAGAGGTAAAACAGATTGGACGTTGTGCTGTTCGTCTTTTGCTTGTAAAAGACTTGTATGTTCGTAGAAAACAGTTTCCTCTTTCTTTAGCATATGCAGTAACCATTCATAAATCTCAAGGTTTAAGTGTAGACAATGCTTTGGTAAATATTGGAAGTACAGTGTTTAAAGAAGGCATGGCATACATTGCATTGCCTCGAGTAAGAACATTATCTGGTTTGTATTTGATTGATTTTGATGAGAAAAAGATTAGTGCTGATGCAAATTGTGTAAGAGAGTACAATCGGTTAAGAAGACTTTATGCTTCTAACTTAGGTGAATATCCTGTATAAGAGAAACGTATAGAGTGTCCAAAACGGAAATATGACAAACATTCTACTGAGATTCAAAAAAAGAAAACAATTGAAGAGAATCATGAAGGTGCAAAGAAAATGAAAATGGACTCTGTTGATTATACTGTAGGATACCAGTTAGAAAATAGTTCAGGTATCAACTGCTATGCTAATGTAATTGTAAATGTTGTCTTTTATCTAGAAGATCTTCATCATGAAATTATGGAAAATCGAGAAAAAAGATTCTGCTCTTAATTACATTATATTTTTGAAAAGTTGGTAACTGAGAGTACTAAAATCCATACTGCTTCTGGCATTCGGCATCTTGTGGATATATGTACTGGTTCTTCACAATTAACACTCAATATACAACAAGATGCACAAGAATTTCTTAAGTTTATGCTTGCAGTATTGGAAGATGAAGGAATAGAAATTGAAAATTTATTTGGACTAAGTTACAGATAGGATCATAAATGTGAAGTGTTCATTTTCTTCTAACGCTGAAATAGACACTGAACGATTCATATACTTGACGATACCAGATTCAAAATCAGTATCTTTTAACAAATTAGTAAAAACAGCTAATCAAGATATGAAATGTTCTCATTGTAAATCAGAAATGTTGTCAACATTGTATACAGAAAGATTTGGAAAATATGTCATTTTAATGCTACAAAGTTGTAGAGCAAATGGAAGAAAATTGGAAACCAAAATTAAAGATTTTGTGGCAAGTCAAGTATTAATTTCAGGAAGAACTTTTAAAGCAGTAGCTATTATTTTCCATGATGGACCTACTACTACATCTGGATACTATACTGTGTATTTAAAGTGCAATAGAGGATGGACACATTGCAATGATGCCCATTTGGAATTCAAATATAGGTTGCCTTACGAATTACCAAATTCATATCTGATATTTTTGATGCCAACATTTTGAAAGCATCATTCGGCCTATTGGGAGGATGTGAACACGAATTAACAAGTTTATTTTGGATATTTTTAATGCAAATGGATTTGGAAACATTATTCGGCCTATTGGGAAGATGTGAACAATTACTGTTTGGATTATTGTTTGTGCTAATTCTTATTGCATTTGTAAAATTGAGTTTCAAAGAAGTAGTTTATATATTTGATCTTTATACTATTCGCAATGTAAATGAGAGTGTATATTTTACAAAATGTACTTGAGAGAAATAAAAGATTTAATGTAGTTGAAGAATGTAATTTAGAAACTGTAGATAGGTAAACAGATAGTTACACTTGTTCTAAATATTTTCAACGCAGATTTTCTTTTTTTAACAATATCATTGATAGGTTTTTTCCCCGCTGTTGTATGATGATCTACATTGAAATCACTGTGTATGGTGAAATTCAGTAGTATCTGAGAACAGCAAAAAGGGAAACTGAGTATGTTATGTAATTCTAAAATTATGTTCTGTTCTTAAAACTATAATATTATATTCGATATCAGTTTATCTTCTTCTTTTTTACAGAAGGTAATGGTGAAGTTTGAAAAGATTTTAAATTCAGTTTACAACAAAACTACTGTAAAATACTTCCACTGAGTTTTGTATCTTCTTTAGTAAAAAAGGTAAGATAAAATAATGTAATAAGCACGATAATGTGAACTAATGTTTACAGTTGCTTTTACTGCACTCATCCATTTTTTCCAAGGCTACCCATGCGCTCATCTACACCGTTAGGCACTATTCCCACACTCCTCCAATCACTCAGTCACTATGCATGCATTTCTCCAATCTCCTAGGCAGTACCCATACATTTATAATATCACCCAGACACTGCCTATGGATTCCTCCAATCACCCAGGCACTACCTGTACACTCATGCAATCAGCTAGACATTACCCGTATACTCTTGCAATCACCCAGGTATTACCTATACACTCCTATAATCCCCCAGACATTACCCCTGCACTCATGCAATCACCCAGACACTACCCTTGCACTCTTTCAATCACCCAGGCAGTATCTATGCAGTCCTCTACTTACTCAGCCAGTACTATGCACTTATAAAATCACCCAGACACTACCTATGCACTACTCCAATCATCCAGGCAGTACCACTACACTCATGCAACCACGTGGACATTAACCCTGCACTCATGCAATCACCCAGACATTACATTTCAACTCATGCAATCATCTAGGCATTACCTATGCACTCCTTCAATCGCCCAGGAACTATTCCTGCACTTATATAATCAATCAGGCAGTACCTTTGCAGTCCTCCAATCATCCAGACACTACTCATGCACTCATGCAATCAGCCAGTCATTACCTGTGCACTTGTGCAACAACCCAGGCACTACCCTTGCACTCTTGAAATTGTGCTGGCACTATCCATGCACTACTACAACCACCCAGGCACTACCCATGCACTCATGCAATCACCCAGACATTACTCATGCACTCCTTCAATCACTCAGGCAGTATCTATGCACTTGTCCAATCACTCAGCCAGTACCATGCACTTATAAAATCACCCAGACACTACTTATGTACTCCTCTAATCACCTAGGCACTACCATTACACTCATGCAACCACCCAGACATTACCCCTGCACTTATGCAATCACTCAAACATTACTCAAGCACTCTTGCAATCACCGAGACATTACCCTTGCACTAATACAATCACCTAGACATTACCCCTACACTCATGCAATCACCCAGGCATTACCTATGCATTCCTCTAATTCCCCAGACATTACCCCTGCAGTCATGCAATCACCAAAGCATTATCTAAGCACTCCTCCAATCACCCAGGCAGTATCCATGCACTCCTGCAATCACCCAGACATTACTCTTACACACATGGAATCACCCAAACATTACTCATGCACTCCTCAAATTATTCAAGCAGTACCCTCGCACTCCTCCAATCTCTCAGACATTACTCCAGCAGTCATGCAATCACCCAGGTAATACTTATGCACTCTTCCAATCACCCAGGCACTACCTATACACTACTCCAATCATCCAGGCACTACCACTACACTCATGTAACCACCCAGACATTACTCTTGCACTCATACAATCACCCAGCTATTAGCTATGCATTCATAGAATAACCCAGTCACTACTCTTGCACTGCTGCAATCATCCAGGCACTATCCATGCACTCCTCCAATCATCCAGTCGGTATCCATACACTTAACAAATCACCCAGGCACTAGTTATACACTTTTCCAATCACCCAGCCACTACCACTACAGTCATGCAAAGACCCAGACATTAGTCTTGCACTCATGCAATCATCCAGATATTACCCATGCACTCCTCCAATTACCTACACATTACCCCTGCACACATGCAGTCACTTAGGCTTTACCCAAGCACTTCTCCAATGACCCAGGCATTACCCCTGCACTCATGCAATCACCTAGCTATTACCCATGCAGTCCTTCAATCACTCAGGCAATACCCATACACTTATAAAATCATCCACGCACTAACTATGCACTCATGCAATCACCCAGGAAGTACTGCTGCACTCGTTTAATCACCCAGGTACTACCTATACACTCATGAATAACCTAGATAGTACTGATGCACTCTTCCATACACCTAGGCATTACCCATGCACTCCTCCAATCACTGAGGCACTATCCATGCACTCCTCCAATCACTCAGGCACTACCGTTACACTCCTCCAATCACCCAGGCACTAT
This sequence comes from Calotriton arnoldi, assembly GCA_963921515.1. Lineage (NCBI taxonomy): Eukaryota > Metazoa > Chordata > Amphibia > Caudata > Salamandridae > Calotriton > Calotriton arnoldi. The sequence continues at coordinate 113,797 of CAWUFW010019929.1, forward strand.
CCATGCATTCCTCCAATCATTCAGCCAGTACCCATACACTTATGCAATAACCCAGGCACTACCTATACACTCTTTCAATCATTCAGGCACTACTCATGCACTCTTGCAAACACCCACGCATTATCCATGCACTCCTTCAATCACTCAGGCACTATCTATGCACTCCTCTAATCATGCAGGCACTACCCCTGCACTCATGTAAACATCTAGCCAGTATCCATGCACTCTTGCAATCACCCAGGCATTACTCATATACTCATGCAATCACTCAGATAGTACACATGCACTTCTCCAATTACACAGGTACTACACATGCACTCATGCAATCACACATGGCATGCACTTCCCCATATATTACACTTGCCACAATTCATACAACACATAGAAATTTGTCTTTTTTTAACCAAATAGGTGGTTCTAAAAAGAACCATTTTTTTCTTTTAGTTTTTTTGTATTTTTTTAACTCTGTTTTGTATTTTTTTGGTGTTTTTAAAAAAATGAAAAAAATGAAAAAACAACAGAATAAACTGAGAAAACTTTTTCTAACGTCTTGCAATTAAAAATCATTGCAAAAAAATTAACAATGGTGACTTTATGCTGCAAAAACAATTGCATCAATTGACTGCTCACCATAGCAAATAACTTGTTTGCATTTCATGCAGCGTTGTTCAAGACCAGCAAACTCTGGTCTAATGTCTGGTCCTCTGCTTGTTGTTGATGTACCGGCTGAGGTACTAGGTCCTGCCTCGTCATCACCTTGCTGTGCTTGGCGTTCCAGCTCACGTCGATGTTCTTCTTGTGCTAGACGACGAGGGTGCATAGTTTGAAGGTGCTTTAACATCGACGAAGTACCGCAGGAGTATTTTTTCTCGGAGCCCCGAGATATGATTCGTTCACACACAGTGCAGGTCACCTTTCTTGCGTTCACCTTCTTTTCACCAGGTAGGTAAAGAGGGCCCAGATGATACTCTCCTTCCGGTGTTTTCTTGGTTCCTCCAAGTCATCTTCTTCACCAAGGATGTTGTCAGGTGGATTTGAAGATGCCATTGTAGTAGTTTTTTTTTTTAAAAACAGCAAAAAAATACAAGAGCAGCAAACACAAAAGGTGTGTCTCCTGAGGATGTTGTTGGAGGAATGAGAAATTTGGGTGGGGTGCTGTAAATTCTAGAATAAAAAGCTTATTAACCAATGAAATGCTTTCTTTTGAAGTCACATGGGATTCGCGCACCAGACGCGATTCCCGAAAAATATATTTAACAATAATATATCTTTATTCCAGTTACAAATATATGATATTTACAATTCTGTTAAATAATCTCTTGGTATAATATACATATTAAAGTTATATACATATACTTTTAAAACTTAAAAATTTGCGGTGGATTCGCGCACCTGGCGCGACCCCCGCAAATACATACGTGACATTATGCTGGGCTGAGAACCGCGCACCCTTCGCATACCAAACGTGCATCGTACACGACTTAACCAATATGGCTGTAAAATTCTTGGATTCGCGCACCCACCATGACTGGTACACTATCGGTACCCGAATCCACTTTTTAAAATAAATAAATAATGTAAATTTATAGTTTAGAAAAGAGAAAACATCACATTATTTTTATAATATATTTTTAAAAATGAATAAAAAGTATTTTTTGGACATTATAGTTAGAAATTAGCATTTAAAAAACCTTTGAAATTCACTGAAAAAACCATAGGTTTCAGGAACGTTATAGTTAGAAATTAGCATTTGAAAAACCATCGAAATTCACTCAAAAAAACGCAGGTTTCAGGGACATTATAGTTAGTTAGACATTTCGCTCGAACAAAACCAGAGAAATTCAGCCGTTATAGTTAGTTGAGCTAACTATAACTCGCGCCCCCGCAATGTACTGCTGATGACATCACATATTACATCATTCATGACATGGTCAGTGACATCACTGATGACATCTCAAATGACATCACTGATGACATCACTGATGACATCACTGATGACATCATCCACGTGATCATCTGATGCACCTCCTCACAGCCTAATATAACCTTTGATACACCCACTCTAAAATATAGACTGCAATTCTCGAAACCATAGACACACCAATACCAGTTACTACATACCCACTCATTGATTCCTAGGTCTATACACAAATCCACTGCCTCATCCATACAGTCACTCATACATGCAGCCACTCATCAATACAGCCACTATCATATGCACTCATACACCCATACAGACACTCACACACCGCCACTCACCCATAGAGTTACTCACACAGCTAGTCAGTCATGCAAAGAATCTATCACACTCCCATTTACTCACCTACACAGTTATACACACACCACCTCACTTATTTATACAGATACTAACACATACTTACTCTCTTATACAATCACTGACACAAGCACACACTCATCCATACAGCCACTCTCACAATCACTCACTCTCACATATAATCATTTATATACTCCAACACTCACATATACTGCTTACACATATGTAGTTACTCACACATATACCACTGAGACATCCATTCACTCACCAACACAGCCATACACACACTCACCCACCCATACAGTCCCTCAAAGATGCACTGTTGAACCCATACACCCAGTGAATCACCCACTCACATATCCATGCAGGGAGTCACACACACTGCACCCACCTGCACAGACACTCAGGCACTCATACAGATACTCAGACAACCAATCAATAACCCATATAGACACTCATGTAGCTACTCACCAACCCATACAGCCGCTTACACACCAACAGACAGACAGATACAAACATTCACACAGTTTAGTCACTAACCCATGCATTCAGTAAGACACGTTTAATCACTCACTTATACAGTCAGTCTCGCACCTAATAAATCATCCATTCAGACACTCATACACCCACTCATTTTTCACTACACCTTGGCCTATATATATATAAAACATATTTAAACTTTTTAGAAACATTCAGTCACTGGATGATGTCATCAGTGTTGTCATCAGTGATGTCATTTGAGATGTCATCAGTGATGTCATCAGTGATGTCACTGACCATGTCATGAGTGATGTAATATGTGATGTCATCAGCAGTGCATTGCGGGGGCGTGAGTTATAGTTAGATCAACTAACTATAATGGCCGAATTTCTCTGGTTTTGTACGAGTGAAATGTCTAACTAACTATAGCGTCCATGAAACCTGTGTTTTTTTCAGTGATATATATATATATATATATATATATATATATATATATTCACTGAAAAAACCATAGGTTTCAGGTACGTTATAGTTAGAAATTAGCATTTGAAAAACCTTAGAAATTCACTGAAAAAACCATAGGTTTCAGGGACGTTATAGTTAGAAATTAGCATTTTAAAAACCTTTGAAATTCACTGAAAAAACCATAGGTTTCAGGGACGTTATAGTTAGCTGGACATTTCACTCGTACAAAACCATAGAAATTCCACTGTTATAGTTAGTTCAGCTAACTATAACTCGCGCTCCGCAATGCACTGCTGATGACATCACATATTACATCATTCATGACATGGTCAGTGACATCACTGATGACATCACTGATGACATCTCAAATGACATCACTGATGACATCACTGATGACATCATCCAGTGAATGTGTTTTTCTTTAAAGTTTAAATATGTATTATATATATACCAAGGTGTATTGAAGAATGAGTGGGTGTATAAGTGTCTGGATGGAGGATTTAGTAGGTGTGTGACTGACTGTTTAACTGAGTTATTACATGTGTCTTACTGAATGCATGGGTTAGTGACTAAACTGTGTGAATGTCTATATCAGTCTGTTTGCTGTTGTATAAGCTGCTGCATGGGTTGGTCAGTAGCTACATGAGTGTCTATATGGGTTATTAATTGGTTGCCAGAGTATTTGTATGGGTGCCTGAGTGTGTGTGTGGGTGCGTGGGAGGTGTGTGACTCTGTGCATACATGTTTGAGTGGTTGATTCACTGGGTGTATGGGTTCAAGAGTGCATGTGGAAACAGCTGTATGCGTGGGTGAGTGTGTGTATGGGTGTGTTAGTGAGTGAATGGATGTCTCAGTGGTACATGTCCAACTAACTACATATGTAAAAGACAGTGTATGTGAGAGTTGGAGTATATAAATGACTAACTATACGTGAGAGTTAGTGATTGTGAGAATGGCTGTATGGATGAGTGTGTACTTGTATCAGTGATTGTATAAGAGAGTAATTATGCGTTTCTTTCTGTTTGAATAAGTGATGTGTTGTGTGTATAACTGTATAGGTCAGTAAATGGAAGTGTGATTGATTATTTGCATGACTGACTAGGTGTGTGAGTAACTCTGGATGAGTGCTGCTGTGTGAGTGTCTGTGTAGGTGTATGAGTGCATATGATAGTGTTGTATTGATGAGTGACTGCATGTATGAGTGATTGTATGGGTGAATGAGTGGATGAGTGTGTAGACCTAAGAACCAGTGATTAGATATGTAGTAAGTGGCATTGGTGTGTCTATGGTTTCAAAAATGGTATTCTGTTTTTTGGAGTGGGTGTATCAAAGGTTATATTAGGGTGTGAGAAGGTGCATCAGATTGTCACATGGATGATGTCATCAGTGATGTCATTTGAGATGTCATCAGTGATGTCATCAGTGATGTCACTGACCATGTCATGAATGATGTAATATGTGATGTCATCAGCAGTGCATTGCGGGGCGTGAGTTATAGTTAGCTGAACTAACTATAACAGTGGAATTTCTATGGTTTTGTACGAGTGAAATGTCCAGCTAACTATAACGTCCCTGAAACCTATGGTTTTTTCAGTGAATTTCAAAGGTTTTTTAAATGCTAATTTCTAACTATAACGTCCCTGAAACCTATGGTTTTTTCAGTGAATTTCTAAGGTTTTTTAAATGCTAATTTCTAACTATAACGTGCCTGAAACCTATGGTTTTTCAGTGAATTTCAAACGTTTTTTAAATGCTAATTTCTAATTATAATGTTCATTAAACCTATGGTTTTTTCAGTGATTTTAAATTATCATTCCATTCTCAACCTAGTGAAAACAGCCAATATCACCAGTTTTCCAACAATAGCTTCCGCAAAACAATTCGCCACAAATGAGAGCGACAACTAACGCTAATAATATGCAGAGTAGAGCGTTCCCGTGCAAAAATAACACGAAAACACCACTTCCCGATATTTTCAACGAGCAGCCAAATCTGGGGTGCGATCCAAAAACAGGCGATAAGCTGCGTTAGCAGTAGGAATTTAACATCTGCCTTTTACTGGTGTAAAGCAGGACGACTACCTACAGTGTGAAAGGGAGCCCAGCCCAGAACCACATCTGAAGACCAACACATGTCATAGAGCTACTGACCATGCAGCTCCGACACCCAAGAAGGCCACAACTCCCACTGCCATCAGCCTCAGGACCTCACCCCTGGACCACCCCCCTCCCTACTACCACCGAGGCAGCGCAGAACAGGTCAGCGGACCTTCCAAAAACGGCATGGTCCCTCAGCCACACAATAGCTGAATCTTGGGAGATGTGGCAACCAAGTATGTGTGAAGGACGCAAGTCACCCCTCAATAAAAATGCACACAATACCAAGTGTAGCGGTGATGTGGTGGACAGACCTCACTATGCAGAGCACAAACCTCTCCATGTGGACATATACTGCTGGTGCTTGTAGTGTTGTGGACAATAGACGCAACCATGTTACCTCAGGCAGTGGGGAAGATCTCGGTCATGTAGGTGTGTTGTCCCCCCCTGGAAGCGGAAGCGGAGTGTGCTGGTCCAACGTACGCCACTCCAGCGTAGGAGCATGAATAAATAGGCTGGGGCTCTGGGCGTGGTTCACTTGTGGGAAGGCCAAAGCGTCTGCCAGGGCGGCAGCCCTCACCCTGCCATGAGGCCTCCGCCGTGACCGCCGGCCTCCTCGACACAGGCCCCCTGCGAACCCAGCAGCAGAGCACCACAGACTTATGTCTGTACAGACTACTGCCTTCGATCTGCACTGTGGACAGCAGGGCTCACAATTCAGATCGAGTCGCGATTGCAGATGACGCACTCCAGTAGGGAAGAGACATTGATCCCAGTGCGGCCCGCCCGGACCACGCATCATCGCAGACTGCGCACACACTGAGTGCTTCAGGTGCCACTAACTCAGTGCACCACAAGTCAACGCCACGTGGACTTATTAAGACAGAATTCATTAGGCAAAAGACATTGCTACCAGTGCGGCCCGCCCGGACCACGCATCATCGCAGGCTCCACACACGCTGGTTGCTTCAGGTGACACTAACTGTACAGCTCAACTCAACAGCCACGTGGCTGTGGGCCCTTGCTGACCACTGCCTCCGGCCTACACTGCGGTCATCAGGGCTCACATTTAAAATTGACTCTTGATTCATTAATTGCAGAGTCCAGTAGGCAACTAAGTATTACGTCCCTAAAACCTACATAATATCCTTTTAGTATCCTTGCTTCAAGAACTTGTTTTATATCAGTTATAGCTTTAGTACAATGACCAAATTCATCTTGCAAGTCCAAAGGAACACTGAATGGCAGTCTACACTGCGGACAGCAGAGCTCACAATTTGAATTCAGTCTTGATTTATTAATTGCAGACAGAATTGTACTCTATGTCCTCGAATTTTGTCAAGAGGAAGTGACAAAAAGCATTCCTTGATGTCTGTGCTGACTACTGCCTTCGATCTACACTGCGGTCAGCAGGGCTCACAATTCAGATCGAGTCGCGATTGCAGATGACGCAGTCCAGTAGGCAAGAGACATTGCATCATCGCTGGCTGCGCACATGCTGAGCGCCACACCTACCACTAACTCTATGCAGCTCAAGTCAACGCCACGTGGCTGTGGACTCTTCCTGACCACTGCCTCCGGCCTACACTGTGGTCAGCAGGGCTCACAATTCAGATCGAGTCGCGATTGCAGATGACGCAGTCCAGTAGGCAAGAGACATTGCATCATCGCTGGCTGCGCACACGCTGAGCGCCACACCTACCACTAACTGTATGCAGCTCAAGTCAACGCCACGTGGCTGTAGGCCCTTCTTGACCGCTGCCTCCGGCCTACACTGTGCTCAGCAGGGCTCACAATTCAAATTCAGTCTTCATTCATTAATTTCAGAGTCCAGTAGGCAACTAACTATAACGTCCCTGAAACCTACATATTTCGACAGTGTATTCCATAAATGTTTCATCTTTTGTTCCATACACCTACACTGCGGTTAGCAGAGCTCACAATTTAAATTGAGACATGATTTATTTATTGCAGAGAGAATTGTACTCTATGTCCTCGAATTTTGTAAACAGGAAGTGACTAAAAGCATTCTTCGATGTCTGTGCTGACTACTGCCTTCGATCTACACTGCAGATAGCAGGGCTCACAATTCACATCGAGTCGCGATTGCAGATGACTCAGTCCAGTAGGCAACAGACATTGCTCCCAGTGCGGCTCGCCCGCACCACGCATCATCGCTGGCTGCGCACACGCTGAATGCTTCTGATGCCCCTATCTCAGTGCAGCACAACTCATGGACCCTTTATGATACAATGTTTTGTGTATAATTTCACATCTGCTGCCCCTACCTCAGTGTCACAAGTCATGGACCCTTTACGATACAATCTTGTGTGTATTATTTCACATCTGTTGCCCCTACCTTAGTGCAGCACAAATCATTGACCCTTTATGATTGAATCTGTGTGTCTGATCCAATGATTACTGTTGTACTTGTTGCCAGCACCAACCATTCCCGGACGGCTGGCTTACACTCACCCCACACGCATCCAGCACAGACGTCACTGGACATGTGACCCTGGTAATAAAAATGAGTCGAGCGCACGTGCCCGTACCCAGTTCCACTATCTATCTGTGTCCGTGTGTTCATTATGTATGCAAGATGCCGCCCCTGGGCCCTACCACATTACATTGTGCTGTGGACAGCGTATGCAACCATGTTACCTCTGGCAGTGGGGAAAACTTCGGTTATGTAACTTTCTCTCGGTCATTGTACAAGTACGTACGTAGAGACTGGATCATTAGAGTACTGCAAGGAGAGTGTATAGTGAATTTATAAGTGCTTGGGGATTGGCGGAGTAATTGTATAAGTACATATGTTGGCGCAGCCTAACCTCGAACACAAGCTTGGCTCTAATTGGCTGCCCTCCATGTGCCAAAAACTGAAACTTGAACTTTGCATGGCCCTGTATTGCTACAGCTGCAACACTCCACTGAATGTGCAATAAACATTCATATCCACACAGATGTGTCATGTCCACCATCTTTCATGTGTGGAACTATGGATGAATGTAGGGTCAGTGATTCCCCGTACCTTCCATGTTGGCCATGTTGTGGGACTTGGCTCACAGAGTGACACATTGGCGCTTGCGACCCGGGTGACGTCAGCACTACAACAGGGACACCCGCATCAGTTGATTCCTCATACAGCCCAGGACGGAGCCACGCCCATAGCTCCGGAGTCATTCTTCACAGCCTCACGCAGGACTGGCATACGCCAGGCCAGCCCACTCCGCTTACGCTTACAGGGAAGGACAACAACGCTACATGGCCCAGATTTTCATTGCAGTGATCTGCTGGTCACACCCTAGTTGTCAGTACGCCACAGCCACTCCCTCACGGCTAGTATACACCCACACCACACCCATCCAGCACAGGCGTCACAGGACACGTGACCCTGCCAATAAAAAAGACCGGGCGCACGTGCTCGACGCCATTTCAGAGTTGCTCGCACCGGATGCACTGCGGCCGGCACAGGCACACCGGCACGGGACGGTGACTTTCGGTCCACTGAGGTACGGGTACCGTAACTGCTGAGCGGGTGTGCAGCCTGCGGTGATGGCCCGTCCCGGCGGTCTGGACAGCTCAGGTTTTGTGTGCCCTGCTGGACCGCAGTGTAGGCCTGAGCCATCAGACAGCGCAGGCCTACCGCCACGTGGCGTCACCTCGCTGATCACAGAGTTAGTGGCACCGCAAGGGCTGAGCGGGTGTGCAGCCTGCGATGAAAAGCCCGGTGCACTGGTATGTCCTCTGCCATGGCGAAATCAAGACCCAGCACCAAATGTGAGACCTGGTGGCCTGCGGAGCGGGGCTGCATGATATGCAGGGTTCCATGTCTGCGGGCCCCGGGCTTGGGGCTTGCAGCGGCACATGGTAGGGCCTCTTTTCTACACGCAGGTTGCGAAAGGTGAGCAGAGAGTCTTGTTAGCGCAGCGGCGGGCAGTGACCTCTGGGCAGTGGGAGTGGATGGGGTGCAGCAGCCTGGGTGCGCAGCGGCGGACAGTCACCTCCGGGCAGTGGGTGTGGATGGGGTGCAGCAGCCTGGGTGCGCAGCAGCAGGCAGACACCTCTGGGCAGTGGAAGTGGATGGGGTGCAGCAGCCTGGGTGCGCAGTGGCGAGCAGACACCTCTGGGCAGTGGAAGTGGATGGGGTGCAGCAGCCTGGATGCACAAAGGCGGGACAGAGAATTAGGCGTGTGCAGTTGTATGTACTCTGCCATTACTGATTCCATACTACGTTTCAGATGAGTAAGCTTGAGGGCTCCACTATGTCCCGGCACGTGGTTGGAGACACACCGGTGACGGAAAGGTGAGCTGTGAGGGTTTTGTCCACAGTGTGGGCACTCACTGTCCCTCTCCATCTCTTCCTTTCTCTCCCTCATACTCTTTCTCTCTCTCTTCCTCTCTCTCTCACTCTATCTCTTCCTCTCTCTCACACTGTTTTTTTCTTTCTCTCTCTCTACCTCTCTCTCTCTTTCTCTCTCTCACTCTTCCTCTGTTTCTCTCTTCCTCTTTCTCACACTGTTTCTCTCTTTCTCTCTCTCTTCCTCTCTCTCACTGTTTCTCTCTCTCTTCCTCTCTCTCTCACTCTTTCTCTCTGTCTACCTCTCACTCTTTCTTTCTTTCTTTTCTCTCTCTTCCTCTCTGTCACTCTTTCTCTCTCTCTCTCCTTTGATGGACGCATGACGCACAATGTTATCTTGCTTTTTGTCTAGCAGGCTGTGATTCACAGATTGACGACCCCCCCGACACGGACCTCCCGCCACGAGGCGATGACTTCAGTTCCACTGAGTTAGTGCCACCAGAGCTGAGCGCGTGTGCAGCCTGCGATGATGCGTGGCCATCCTGCAATCAACACCCACTTTGAATTGTGAGATCGGCTTGACCGCGTGTACGCAACGCCTGAGGAGGTTGCTTCGGCACGTGGTAGACCCTCTTAGACACACGCCGGTGGCGGAAGGTGAGCAGAGAGGCTTGTTTCCTCAGCAGCGAGCAGTCACCTCTGGGCGGTGGGAGTGGATAGTGTGCAGCACCCTGGGTGCACAAGAGCGGGCAGACACCTCCGAGCAGTGGGAGTGGATGGGGTGCAGCAGCCTGGGTGCACAGGAGCGGGCAGACACCTCTAGGCAGTGGGAGTGGATGGGATGCAGCAGTCTGGGTGCGCAGGAACGGGCAGTCACCTCCGGGCAGTGGGACTGGATGGGGTGCACCAGCCTGGGTGCACAGCAGTGGGCAGACACCTCTGGGCAGTGGGAGTGGATGGGGTACAGCAGCCTGTGTGCGCAGAGGCGGGCAGACACCTCTGGGTGGAGGGAGTCGATGGGGTGCAGCAGCCTGGGTGCGCAGGGGCGAAACAGAGAATTAGGCGTGTGCAGTTGTATGTACTCTGCCATTACTGATTCTATACTATGTTTCAGATGACTAAACTTGAAGACTGCACTATGTCCCGGCACGTGGTTGGAGACACACCGGTGGCAGAAAGGTGAGCTGTGAGGATTTTCTCCACAGTGTCAACACTCACTCTCCCTCTCCATCTCTTCCTTTCTGTCACTCACACTCTTTCTCTCTCTCTCACTCTCTATCTCTTCCTTCCTTTCTCTCTCTCACACTCTTTCTCTCTTTCTATGTCTTTTCCTCTCTCTCTCATTCTTTCTTTCTCTCTCTTCCTCTCTGTCTCACTCTTTCTCTCTCTCTACCTCTCTCTCACACTGTTTCTCTCTTTCTCTCTCTCTTCCTTGTATCTCACTCTTTCTCTCTTTCTCTCTCTCTTCCTCTCTCTCTCACTCTCTCTTTCTCTGTCTTCCTCTCTGTCTCACTCTTTCTTTCTCTGTCTCTTCCTCTCTCTCACTCTTTCTCTCTTTCTCTCTCTCTCTCTCCTTTGATGGACGCATGACGCACAATCTTATCTTGCTTTTTGTCTAGCAGGCTGTGATTCACAGATTGACGACCCCCCCCCGACACGGACCTCCCGCCACGAGGCGATGACTTCAGTTCCACTGAGTTAGTGCCACCAGAGCTGAGCGCGTGTGCAGCCTGCGATGATGCGTGGCCATCCTGCAATCAACACCCACTTTGAATTGTGAGCTCGGCTTGACCGCGTGTACGCAACGCCTGAGGAGGTTGCTTCGGCACGTGGTGGACCCTCTTAGACACACGCCGGTGGCGGAAGGTGAGCAGAGAGGCTTGTTTCCGCAGCAGCGAGCAGTCACCTCTGGGCGGTGGGAGTGGATAGTGTGCAGCACCCTGGGTGCACAAGAGCGGGCAGACACCTCCGAGCAGTGGGAGTGGATGGGGTGCAGCAGCCTGGGTGCACAGGAGCGGGCAGACATCTCTAGGCAGTGGGAGTGGATGGGATGCAGCAGCCTGGGTGCACAGCAGCTGGCAGACACCTCTGGGCAGTGGGAGTGGATGGGGTACAGCAGCCTGGGTGCGCAGAGGCGGGCAGACACCTCTGGGCGGCAGGAGTCGATGGGGTGCAGCAGCCTGGGTGCACAGGGGCGAAACAGAGAATTAGGCGTGTGCAGTTGTATGTACTCTGTCAATACTGATTCTAAACTATGTTTCAGATGACTAAACTTGAAGACTGCACTATGTCCCGGCACGTGGTTGGAGACACACCAGTGGCAGAAAGGTGAGCTGTGAGGATTTTCTCCACAGTGTCAACACTCACTCTCCCTCTCCATCTCTTCCTTTCTGTCACTCACACTCTTTCTCTCTTTCTATGTCTTTTCCTCTCTCTCTCTCATTCTTTCTTTCTCTCTCTCTTCCTCTCTGTCTCACTCTTTCTCTCTCTCTCTACCTCTCTCTCACACTGTTTCTCTCTTTCTCTCTCTCTTCCTCTCTCTCTCACTCTTTCTCTGTCTTCCTCTTTCTTTCTCTGTCTCTTCCTCACTCTCACTCTTTCTCTCTTTCTCTCTCTCTCTCTCTCTCCTTTCATGGACGCATGACGCACAATCTTATCTTTCTTTTTGTCTTGCAGGCTGTGATTCACAAATTGTCGAGGGATGACACGCCATACCTGTACCTACTTTTATTTTGTTGTTTTGTTTAAATAAAATGTTTTATATGTAAATCCATAGATGACTGAGATTCTTATTTGTCCAACCTCACATGCATCTTCTTTACTATAATTGTGCAACATCAGCCAATTTGTTACGTTCCAGATTTCCTAAGGTTGCTGTCACATTTGTTTGTGTGGGGGGGAGGTGAGGGGGGAATGGCGGACAAGGGGCTGGTGGCGGGGGGTGTCTGAGCAGTGTTGGGTGTCCGAGCTGCATGATCGTTGGCTCCATTGTATCTGTTGTCATTCACTTTGAAAGTTAAAAATATCGTCTCAAATACTTAACCACTACTACAAAACACATAACACACCTTCTTAATTTCTAATTTACCTTCGTAGTTGGTATGCAGATTTCAAATGTCACAAACGCATGCAATTCTTTTCTTGTCACACAGTAAATGTAATGCTCTGCTTTCATCAAGAATGGAACCAGTAATGGCACAATTTCCCTGTTGCTCCACACATAAATACATGTAAAGAACAAATCAGAATAGTTGCTTATTTTTTTTAGATTGCAAAACCTCTCTTTATTGGTTAGTTTTGAACTTTCCATATAAACAGTTTTTTTAAGGACACATACAGGTGAAAAGTTCAAGGTATTGTATCAACACTTTCTAGAACATTCTACGACACGTGCAGGTTAGAAGTTCATCATTTTTTTAAACCTACCGATATTTTTTTTTGCAACATTTCCTCCAACATTTAACGGCACGTGGAGGTCAAAAGTTCACCATTCTTTCAAGTTTGAACTGCACCTTCCAAATACAATTAGCAGGTGTGGTTGAGCTGAGCAAATTTCATCCTATAATATGTACTCCACGTATAAACTGCTTTTTTATTAACCAATCACAAAGATGCTTTTCATCAAAACTAATATACACCCTACTTTTTAGGACACAATACATTTCATCTCCCAATCGGTTAACGTTTTGTATGTAAAAAAAAAGTTGTTCCCCATGTTTAAACATATCTCTTATTCTACGAATGGACTGCATGAGCTACAGACATTTATCCATATCTTCTAGCCATACCTTCAAAATGCTAGTGTGAATTGTAGGACATAGCTATGTTTTCTGGTGCAAGAGGTATGCAGAACAGAGACGTATTGACTTAGACCTAGGTTTACAAAATGTGCACATTAAATGGTTTGCACAGAGAGGATTGAAGTGGCACCAATTGCTCCCTTTGGTTAAAACCTGTTTGCATCTCCAACACCCTGATCTCATGATTGTGCACTGTGGTGGTAACGACCTAGGCACATTGACTGGGGTAGGTTTGGAAATGCTTATGAAGGACACCTTTGGACAATTGATGTTACTTTTGCCTCAAACTGTCTTTGTATATTCCAATATATGCCAAAGACAGAAGTGGAAATGGTCAAACCAATTTTGTCATAAGATTGAAAACTCTAGGAAGAATGTCAACAAAGCTGTGTCTGCATACATCAGAGACCATAGAATGGGGTCGATTTACAACAACAACATACGTTTTGATATGGCTGATATCTACAGAAGTGATGGAGTACACTTCACAGTTGAGGGAAACCGAGTTTTCCTGATTAACTTGAAGCTGTGCATTCGCACTTACATGTAGCTCCAACTAATAAACACAAGGGCTCTTTTTAGAGCTGCCTTATATTCCCAATTTCAGCTCGCAGAGTGTTAGCTGTGGTTCGGCTAGCAGAGGGACACCTGCGGGCTGTCGGGCAGGCTCTCAGAGGAAGAGCTGCGGCCCGTGGGCTCAGCTCGCAGAGGGAGACCTACGAGCTGCTGGCTCACAAAAGCACAGCACCGTACTGGCTCGCAGAGGGAGAGCTGTGGCCGGACTCGCAGAGGGAGACCAACGGGCCAACAGGCCTGCTAGCAGACACACAGCTATCAGTTAACGGGCTGGCTCGCAGAGATACAGCTGCGAGCCCTTTGAGCTGCAACCCGACGGGCTAACTCACAGAGGGAGAGTAACGGGCCGACGGGCCTGCTAGCATAGACAGAGCTACGAGCTAACGAGGTGGCTCACAGAGGTAGAGCTGCGGGCCCGACGGCTCGCAGACACAGAGCTGTGAGCCGACGGACTGCCTTCTAAAGGCATAGCCGCAAGCTGATGATGTGGGGAGAGGGAGCGTAAAAGGAGTATCTCGCACAGACAGACCTGCAGGATATTTTCAGTATTGCCTCGCAGAGGTAGAATTACGGATGCGTTGCCTTTTAGAGGGAGAGATGCGAGCTGACGGACTGAGTCACAAAATGGCTCACAGCTCGCAGTCGCAGAGCTGCGAGCCGACAGACTGGCTTCTAAAGGCATAGCCGCTAGCTGGTGATGTGGGGAGAGGGACCGTGAAAGGGGTATCTCGCACAGACAGAGCTGCGGTATATTTTTAGTGTTGCCTCGCAGAGGTAGAACTACGGACCTGATGCCTTGTAGAGGGAGAGTTGTGAGCTGATGGACTGAATCACAAAATGGCTGCCAACACTTCCTAGTTTCAACAGTTCGCAGCCACTGAGCCGCAAGCTCGTGCTCGTAACGCTTCAGCCAATCAGATGTCAGAATTCTTAAATATCGATATCTGGAAAATTTGATATTTCTCTAAAACTACTGAACGGATTTACCCGATTTAAACACAAGTGTGCTTTCTGGACCAAGACCTTTCTCTGTGCCAAATTTGGCGTAATTCCGTTCAGCAGTTTGACCTGTAGCCTTGTCTAAAGTTTCCTATGGAAATTGCATGGAGAAAACACGTTTTGAGACCCCCCTTTTTTCTTATCCCCCCCTTGACGAATCCCCCCCAAACTTTTAGGATAGGAGCTGACCTGAAAAGAGGAACTTTTTGGAAAATTTCGTAAAGATTCGTCAAAGGACGCCAAAGTTATAAGCACATCAAAAAATGCTTTTCCTATGGAAACGTGGTCCTAACTATAACTACCTACTAGCGACCGCCAGTAGGTAATATATATATATATATATATATATATGACAAGTACGATATCCTTCTGCTGAAGTAATCAGAGGGACACAGCGGGGTTACCAGGAAGAGCACTTTATTAATAACAATGGCATGACGCGTTTCGGCATGTATGCCTTTATCAATAGCCATGAAACACCAACGTCTCCCTCCAGTTGCTTTTAAATGTTCAAACACTCTCACGTCAGTTGCGACACTTCAGCTGAGCCGAGTGCCGCCATAACAAAGTCTCCTCCTTGGTCCCCAACGCCCTAGCCGCATTGACAAATGTCCAATGTGCTTTGAGGCACTGATACCGTGATCTGGCCTCTCCGCAAAGTTACGGACTGCAACTGCAGAAATGCATAATGTCCATAAAATGCAGTGGTCTGGAGTCCATCCAAAACCTTGAAGTACATCGAGAAAAGTTGCCCATGTTGCTCCAGACTCTTTGTAGGGCGGGTCCCTCAGCGCACCACGGGCAAGTGCGCAAAACATGACAAGTACGATATCCTTCTGCTGAAGTAATCGGAGGGACACAGCGGGGTTACCAGGAAGAGCACTTTATTAATAACAATGGCATGACGCGTTTCGGCGTGTATGCCTTTATCAAATGCCATGAAACACCAACGTCTCCCTCCAGTTGCTTTTAAATGTTCAAACACTCTCACGTCAGTTGCGACACTTCAGCTGAGCCGAGTTGATTGGTGGGGGCCTCGCTGCAGTCTGCGTCGGCGAACCACAGTTCCCAGCAAGCACTTCCCTGGCTTGCCAGGTGAGTATCCCATCGCGGCTGGATCCCGTAGTGAGAGCTGGTAGATGAAAATTTGGTAGAGTGTTGAACGCGTCCCCCGGGTGAAACGACGATGCTGCCGCCATAACAAAGTCTCCTCCTTGGTCCCCAACGCCCTAGCCGCATTGACAAAGGTCCAATGTGCCTTGAGGCACCGATACCGTGATCTGGCCTCTCCGTATATATATATACATATATATATATATATATATATATATATATATATATATATATATATATAAAGTTTTTTTATTCCAAAGTAACCAAATAATATTTTTTCTTTGGTATGTTAAGAAAGAAATGCTTTTTTTATCTTTTAAAAATTGATACAAAGCACACTGTATTCAATTCAATTAAATGTATATGCATTAAGGTAAGCAATTACTGAGTATGTTTTCCATGTCCAGCACCTAGCAATTGTACTGTGACTTTAAAAGGAGTTTACACTAGGCAATGTTGTCATGTGATCAAGGCAGGGATCTGCCGAAACGCGTCATGGCGGCTGGTGGTGTGTGTTAAAATAAAATACAAATGCACCAAATATAGGTCTATGCTCATTTTCTTCTGGAGAAGATATCTAAGGCGAGGTTCTTGGCATATATATATATATATATATATATATATATATATATATATAGATATATACATCACTGAAAAAAACAAAGGTTACAGGGACGTTTATAGCTAGGCTCACGCTTTACCCACACAAAAACACTGAAATTTTGCAGCTATAATTATAGTTATAGTTATGTTAAAAAATTATAACTCATGGCCTTAATGGCATGAGTTATAGTTTCTTCAGATAAGGATAACTATAAATAACTATAACTGCTGAATTTCTATAGTTTTTTATGGGTAAAATGTGAACTTAAAAATAACATCCCTGTAACCTTTGTTTTTTCAGTGAATTTCTATGTTTTTTAACATAAAGTATTAAATATTTACCATATGTTAATGCAGCCACCGCCACGCATGGCATAAGGCCGTGCACAGAGGGGGTATGATGTGTGAGGAATTTTTTTTGCCATTAGGCCTCGGATTCACAGGACCCCTGTGGGCTCCCGCAGATCCCCTGCGAGAACCTGCATTATTCATGAGTACCCGTGAATCCCCGATTCAAGCCCCCATAATTTTCTGAGCCCAAATTCTTGCCCGTGAGGGGTTCCTCAATGACCCCTCCATGTATCCTATGGGGTCACGATACCTGTATCCTGACCCCTTATATGTTTTCTCAGTTTATTTTTCCCTTCCCGGACCAAGCGACAAACAAAATGGTGGCTACAACTTTCCTTTCAGGTTGTGGCCAGCCAGTCAGAGCCTTGCTTTTCGCACAGATCCAGGAATCCCCAGTGGGTAGATCCGTGAAGGATCCTTATCTCTAGATATCTATATTTTTTCCCCTAAAAAACTTAAAAACTACAGAACAGATTTACACAATATTACAAAAAGGGCTCTTTCTAGGCCAAGATCTACCTTTCAGCAGAATGTGGTGTACTTCCGTTCAGCGGTTCCAGCTGTAGTCATGTTAAAAAAAATGCAAAATCCCCATAGACATTGCATGGAAAAATAGCATTTTGGGACTCCCCCTTTTTCTCAGCCCCGCTTGATCAATCACCCCGAAGAACTAGGCAAAAAGGCACTTTTTTAGAACATTTCATGAAGATTCATCAAATAGAAGCAAAGTTATTAGCAAAACAAAAAACACTTCATCTATGGGACAAGTTGATCCAAACTATAACTACCTATTGACTATCGCCAGTGGGTAATATATATATTTGTAGAAATACATTCAAAATATTAATAAAATTGATATTTATCATGAAAGAAATATTTTTAATAATTCTTTTACACTATATATATAATATATATATATATCCAAAAAACAAATTTACATAAAAACTATAAACATGAAAATAAATTGAAAAATAAAAACTAATTATATACATTTAAAAAAAAATAAACAATTAATGCTATAAAATCTATTCAACCAATATTATGACAACTATTAGAGTCTAAGAATATTAAATATACTATTCCCACTCTAGTTTATGCAACAGTAGGGAAAGTGTTAGACTTCATAGGGGGTAGATTTACTGTTCCTACTCCAGTTACCAAAATAATAGGGAAAGCGTTGGATTTCAGAGTGTTGAAATTTACCATTGCCCCTCCAAAAAGTGCAATATAGGGAAATTGTTGGACTTTGAAGGTGGGAAATGTACTACTCCCACTCCAGTCTGTGCAACAGTAGGGAAAGCATTGGATTTCGGAGGGGTAAAATTTACTACTCACATTCCAGTCAGAGCAGCAGTAGGAAAAGTGCTGTACTTCGGAAGGGTAAAATGTACTAATCCCACTCCAGTCAGTGCAACATTAGGGACAGCGTTAGATTTCAGAGGAGTAAAATTTACTTGTGTCTACTCCAGTCTGCACAACAGTAGGGAAATTATTGGATTTCTCAGGGGTGAAATTTACTATTCCAACTCCAGTCTGCACAACAGTAGGGAAAGTGGTGGACTGTGAGGGATTACATTTACTATTCCCACTCCAGTCAGGGCAACAGCAGGAAAAGTGTTAGACTTCGGAGGGTTAAAATGTATTATTCCCACTCCAGTCTCTGCAGCATTAGGGAAAGTGTTGGATTTCGGAGGAGTTAGATTTACTATTCTTAATCCAGCCAGTGCAACAGTAGGGAAAGTGTTGGCCTTAGGAGGGGTGAAATATACTATTCCCACTTCAGTCTGTGCAACAGTAGGAAAAGTGTTCGATTTCAAAGGGGTGAAATGTACTATTCTCACTATAGTCAGGGCAACGGTAAGGAAAGTGTCGGACTTCAGAGGGGTAAAATTTACTATTCCCACTCCAGTCTCTGTAACAGTAGAGAAAATGTTGGATTTCGGATAGGTGAAATTTTATATTCCCACTCCAAACAGGACAACTGCAAGGAAAGTGTTGAACTGTGAAGCCGTTAATTTTACTATTTCTAATGCTGTCTAAGCAAGAGTAGGGAAAATACTTAGCTTCAGTCACATTACATATATGAGTAACCCCATGAATGAAGAAAAAAATAATAAACTCAATAAAAAAAGTATTAAAATAATATATATATATATATATTCACTGAAAAAACCACAGGTTTTTGGGACGTTATAGTTAGTTGGACATTTCACTCGTACAAAACCAGAGAAATTATGCTGTTATAGTTAGTTGAGCTAACTATAACTCGTGCCCCCTCAATGCACTGCTGATGATGTCACATATTACATCATTCATGACATGGCCAGTGACATCACTGATGACATCACTGATGAGATCTCAAATGACATCACTGATGACATCAGTGATGACATCATCCACGTGATAATCTGATGCACCTCCTCACACCATAATATAACCTTTGATACATCCACTCTAAAATACAGACTACCATTTTCGAAACCATAGACACACCAATACCACTTACTACATATCTAATCACTGGTTCTTAGGTCTACACACTCATCCACTCATTCACCCATACAATCACTCAGACATGCAGTCACTCATCAATACAACACTATCATATGCACTCATACACTCTTTTTAGAGCCGCCTTATATTCCAAATTTCGGCTCGCAGAGTGTCAGCTGCGGTTCGGCTAGCAGAGGGACACCTGTGGGCCATCGGGCAGGCTCTCAGAGGAAGAGCTGCGGCCCGTGGGCTCAGCTCGCAGAGGGAGACCTACGAGCCGCTGGCTCGCAAAAGCACAGCACCGTACTGGCTCGCAGAGGGAGAGCTGTGGCCAGACTCGCAGAGGGAGACCAACGGGCCAACAGGCCTGCTAGCAGACACACAGCTATCAGTTAACGGGCTGGCTCGCAGAGATACAGCTGCGAGCCCTCGAGCTGCAACCCGACGGGCTAACTCGCAGAGGGAGAGTAACGGGCCGACGGGCCTGCTAGCACAGACAGAGCTACGAGCTAACGAGGTGGCTCACAGAGGTAGAGCTGCGGGCCCGCGGGCTCACAGACACAGAGCTGTGAGCCGACGGACTGCCTTCTAAAGGCATAGCCGCGAGCTGATGATGTGGGGAGAGGGAGCGTAAAAGGAGTATCTCGCACAGACAGACCTGCGGGATATTTTCAGTATTGCCTCGCAGAGGTAGAATTACGGATGCGTTGCCTTTTAGAGGGAGAGATGCGAGCTGACGGACTGAGTCACAAAATGGCTCACAGCTCGCAGTCGCAGAGCTGCGAGCCGACGGACTGGCTTCTAAAGGCATAGCTGCTAGCTGGTGATGTGGGGAGAGGGACCGTGAAAGGGGTATCTCGCACAGACAGAGCTGCGGTATATTTTTAGTGTTGCCTCGCAGAGGTAGAACTACGGACTTGATGCCTTGTAGAGGGAGAGTTGTGAGCTGACGGACTGAATCACAAAATGGCTGCCAACACTTCCTAGTTTCAACAGTTCGCAGCCAAGGAGCCGCAAGCTCGTGCTCGTAACGCTTCAGCCAATCAGATGTCAGAATTCTTAAATATCGATATCTGGAAAATTTGATATTTCTCTAAAACTACTGAACGGATTTACCCGATTTAAACAAAAGCGTGCTTTCTGGACCAAGACCTTTCTCTGTGCCAAATTTGGCGTAATTCCGTTCAGCAGTTTGACCTGTAGCCTTGTCTAAAGTTTCCTATGGAAATTGCATGCAGAAAACACGTTTTGGGACCCCCTTTTTCTTAGCCCCCTTGACGAATCCCCCCAAACTTTTAGGATAGGAGCTGACCTGAAAGAGGAACTTTGGGAAACTTTCATAAAGATTCGTCAAAGGACGCCAAAGTTATAAGCACATCAAAAATGCTTTTCCTATGGAAACGTGGTCCTAACTATAACTACCTACTGGCAACCGCCAGTAGGTAATATATATATATGTATATATATATATATATATATATATATTCACTGAAAAAACCATAGGTTTCAGGGGCGTTATAGTTAGTTGGACATTTCACTCGTACAAAACCATAGAAATTCCCCGTTATAGGTAGTTCAGCTAACTATAACTCGCGCTCCCGCAATGCACTGCTGATGACGTCATATATTACATCACTCATGACATGGTCAGTGACATCACTCATAACATCACTGATGACATCTCAAATGACATCACTCATGACATCACTGATGACATCATCCTTGTGATAGAGTGGCAGACCTCCTCTCACCCTAATATAACCTTTGATACACACACTCAAAAATACAAACTAACATTTTCAAAACAATGGACATACCAATACCAGTTACAACACACCTATTCAGTAATTCCAAGATCTACACACACATCCACTCATTCACCAACAGTCCCTATACAGTCACTCATACATGTACTCACTCATCATATGTACTCATACACCTATACATCCTGTTACACACCGCCACTCATCCATAGAGTTACTCACACACATAGTCACACATGCAAACAAAGTATCAAACATCCATTTACTTGCATATACAGTTATACACACACTACCACACTTACTTCTACAGAAACTTACACATACTTACTCTCTTAAACAATCACTTATAGAAACACCTACTTATTTGTACAGGAACTCTTCCAATCTCTCACTCTCACATATACTCACTTATATACACCAATACTCACATATACTAGTTTAAAACATATGTAGTTACTCATAAAGACACTATTGAGACAGTCATTCACTCACTAACACACCCATACACATACTCATCCACCTATACAGTCCTGCACACATGCTGTCTTCAACACATACAAACAGTGAGTCACTCATTCATGCATCTATGCACTAAGTAATACCCCCACCGAACCATACAGACACTCAGACACTCATACTGATACTCAAAAACCAACTAATAACCCATATAGACACTCATGTAGCTACTCACCAACCCATGCAGCCACTTATACACAAAGTGAGAGACTGATACAGATATTTTCATATTTAAACATTACTCACTAACCCATGTATTCACTAAGATACACTTAGTCAGTTATACAATCAATTTTACAAAACAAACTCATCCATTTAGACACTTATATACCCATTTATTCTTCCATCGACCTTGAGATATACATATCTAAAACATATTTAATTTTCAGAAAAACACACATTCACTGGATGATGTCATCAGTGATGTCATCAGTGATGTCATTTGAGATGTCATCGAGTGATGTCACTGACCATGTCATGAGTGATGTAATATGTGACGTCATCAGCAGTGCATTGCGGGCGCGCGAGTTATAGTTAGCTGAACTAACTATAACGTGGGAATTTCTATGGTTTTGTACGAGTGAAATGTCCAACTAACTATAACGCCCCTGAAACCTATGGTTTTTTCAGTGAATTTCTAAGGTTTTTAAATGCTAATTTCTAACTATAACGTGCCTGAAACCTATGGTTTTTTCAGTGAATTTCTAAGGTTTCTTAAATGCTAATTTCTAACTATAACGTGCCTGAAACCTATGGTTTTTTCAGTGACTATATATATATTTATTATACTATGTATACATGTGAAAATGTCTCGGTCCCCTGTTTGCCTCGGTGGCACGGAAAAAATGGGTGGAACTGACGTCAGCACGCCGACGAGGTTCTCTTATGGCTCCGATGACGTCATACGATGTCGCGAGCGGAGCCGTGCTATTATGACGTCCTCGTTGACGTGGGAGAGCTAGGAAAGAATTTCCGTGGAATGCTGGTGCAGGGGATATTCACCTAAGTGTTCAGGCTAGTCCTTTGGGAGCAACTGTTTATGTTGCCACTCCAGAAACCGAAACCAGTGATCCGAGGGCAGAGGCCCTGCAGATGGCACACGAGGTGGGGTACCCAGTCGTGTGCACCGGGGGGCAGCGAAGTGACAAGCACCACAACCCACAAAAAGGTAACGAGGGCACTGAATAACACAGGATCTTCTCTTTGTATCTGGCAGGAACAACGAAGTTAAAATGCCCTAGTACCAAAATGTAGAATTAGTGCTACAACGGTCTTCAAGAGGACCTGCGATGCCGCTTCTGCCTCCCGTACCCTGGAGGTGGCACATGGGTCACGCGGTACGGTCATACTGCGGTGGGACGCACACTCGTTGACCTCTCATGGCACTGCTCCACACTTCAGGGAGGACGCTTTCCATTAGCTATGTTTTCTGATGACATGTCGCGCCGGCCCCGTCCAACAACAGAACTCCTTTAGATCCAAACAGACTCTTCCACTCTCTCACCGGAAGTGAAACCAGGCCACGTGGACACTTTCACAATACAACAGCCGGGAATGCACTTTTCGGTAAAAAAACACATTCCTTCCTCCTAATTAATCAAATAAACGTCTCACTGAAGAACAGGGGCCAGCTTCGATCGGTAAACAGCCGTTACAACGACTTTTTACTTTGCGATACCATTACAACGCATGCATTACCACGCATGCGTTGTACATCACGAAAGTCATTACTACGCATTTTTTTAGAACGCATGGTCATTTACCACGCATGCCTTTACAACGAATATTGTTGTAAAGGTATGTATGGTAAATGACCATGCGTTCTAAAAACATGTAGACGATCCATGTCGTTGTAAGGAAACAGAGGCTGTTCCGTTTCCTCACAACGACGTGCACCGCCCCTCAGAGACGACGTGAAGCAGGAACCACGAGGAGAGAGGAACCACGAGGAGTGAGAGGTAAGGGGGATTGGGCATGGGGTGGGGGTTTCTTTTCTAGGGTTTAGGGTAGTGCAGTGGTGTTTGGGTGGTGTAGGGGGTCGTGCTGGGGGTAGTGTTTTAGGGTTTAGGGTAGTGCAGTGGTGTTTGGGTAGTGTAGGGGGTCGTGCTGGGGGTAGTGTTTTAGGGTTTAGGGTAGTGCAGTAGTGTAGGGGGTCGTGCTGGGGGTAGTGTTTTAGGCTTTAGGGTAGTGCAGTGGTGTATGGGTAGTGTAGGGGGTCGTGCTGGGTTAGTGTTTTAGGGTTTAGGGTAGTGCAGTGGTGTTTGAGTAGTGTAGGGGGTCATGCTGGTGGTAGTGTTTTAGGGTTTAGGGTAGTGCAGTGGTGTTTGTGTAGTGTAGGGGGTCATGCTGGGGGTAGTGTTTTATGGTTTAGGGTAGTGCAGTGGTGTTTGGGTAGTGTAGGGGTCGTGCTGGGGGTAGATTTAGGGTTTAGGGTAGTGCAGTGGTGTTTGGGTAGTGTAGGGAGTCGTGCTGGGGGTAGTGTTTTAGGGTTTAGGGTAGTGCAGTGGTGTTTGTGTAGTGTAGGGGGTTGTGCTGGGGGTAGTGTTTTAGGGTTTATGTTAGTGCAGTGGTGTTTGGGTAGTGTAGGGGTAGTGCTGGGGTAGTGTTTTAGGGTTTAGGGTAGTGCAGTGGTGTTTGTGTAGTGTAGGGGGTAGTGCTGGGGCTAGTGTTTTAAGGTTTAGGGTAGTGCAGTGGTGTTTGGGTAGTGTAGGGGTTCATGCTGGGGTAGTGTTTTAGGGTTTAGGGTATGGCAGTGGTGTTTGGGTAGTGTAGGGGTCGTGCTGGGGGTCGATTTAGGGTTTAGGGTAGTGCAGTGGTGTTTGTGTTGTGAGGGGGTCGTGCTGGGTGTAGTGTTTTAGGGTTTAGAGTAATGCAGTGGTGTTTGTATAGTGTAGGGGTTTAGGGTAGTGCAGTGGTGTTTGTGTAGTGTAGGGGGTCATGCTGGGGGTTGTGTTTTAGGGTTTAGGGTAGGGCAGTGGTGTTTGTGTAGTGTAGGGGGTAGTGTTTTAGGGTTTAGGGTAGTGCAGTGGTGTTTGTGTAGTGTAGGGGTCATGCTGTGGGTAGTGTTTTAAGGTTTAGGGTAGTGCAGTTGTGTTTGTGTAGTGTACGGGGTAGTGTTTTAGGGTTTAGGGTAGTGCAGTGGTGTTTGGGTAGTGTAGGGGGTCGTGCTGGGGGTAGTGTTTTAGGGTTTAGGGTAGTGCAGTGGTGTTTGTGTAGTGTGGGAGGTCATGCTGGGGGTAGATTTAGGGTTTAGTGTAGTGCAGTGGTGTTTAGGTAGTGTAGGGAGTCGTGCTGGGGGTAGTGTTTTAGGGTTTAGGGTAGTCCAGTGGTGTTTGTGTAGTGTAAGGAGTCGTGCTGGGGGTAGTGTTTTAGGGTTTAGGGTAGTGCAGTGGTGTTTGGGTAGTGTAAGGGTCGTGCTGGGGTAGTGTTTTAGGGTTTAGGGTAGTGCAGTGGTGTTTGTGTAGTGTAGGGGGTCATGCTGGGGGTAGTGTTTTAGGGTTTAGGGTAGTGCAATGGTGTTTGTGTAGTGTAGGGGGTAGTGTTTTAGGGTTTAGGGTAGTGCAGTGGTGTTTGTGTACTGTAGGGGGTCGTGCTGGGTTCTAGTGTTTTAGGGTTTAGGGTAGTGCAGTGGTGTTTGGGTAGTGTAGGGGGTCGTGCTGGGGGTAGTGTTTTTGAGTTTAGGGTAGTGCAGTTGTGTTTGGGTAGTGAAGGGGGTCGTGCTGGGGGTAGTGTTTTAGGGTTTAGGGTAGAGCAGTGGTGTTTGGGTAGTGTAGGGGTCAACCAACATGAATTTGTCCTTGTGTGATGTAACCAATGCTCATGTAAAGCACTCCAATACCTGACCAGTCTGCACTATATAAAACTGCAAAAAAACAAAACATAAAAAGTGTTTTGCACACTTCTGTCATTGGGCTATACGTGGGCTACCTCTGGGTGATATTTGTGCTACATTTGGGCTCTTTTTTATCTGGTGGCCATCTTGGGAGACTTATTTGTTATGAAGTTTCCTAATTTCCTCATTTACTACAGTCTCCTCAGTAGGAAATGCTTTCAGTTTTTTACTTTGATTCCATCAAGAAGGCATTCAGATGTGTCACACATTTGCCATAAATTCAGAATGTTAGCACTCTAGTTGTTCATTAGATCACTGTAGTGAAGCTACTGCTCGCCAAGGAGTTAACTGGAAGTCTACTGCTGGTATTGAAAGTGATTGTTTCAGTCTGCATGTCAGAATTTTCTAATGAAATAGAAGAGGATTTGAGATCTCACTTAAAACATGCCCTAAATTTTCTTTTTGCAGCACTAACCATAATTTCTATGGCAAAATGAACCCCCTCATTTTGTTCCTTTTTAAATTAAATGTTTTAAGTGTTACCAGTTTATTCCAATCAAGATGGCTTCAGGTGTGCCATACTTTTGTCATAAGTAAGGCTGTTAGCACTCTAGTTGTTCTTTAGAACACTCTGGGAAGCTGCAGTAGAACACAAAGGCATCAACTGACAGGCTGCTCCTGTTGAAATATAACAGGAAGATATTTGAGATCTCACTTAAAACATGTCCAATTTTTCTTTCTACAGCACTAACAATAATTTCTATGGCAAAATGAACCCCCTCATTTTGTTCCTTTTTAAATGAAATGTTTTAAGTGTTACCAGTTTATTCCAATCAAGATGGCTTCAGGTGTGCCATACTTTTGTCATAAGTAAGACTGTTAGCGCTCTAGTTGTTCTTTAGAACACTCTGGGAAGCTGCAGTAGAACACAAAGGCATCAACTGACAGGCTGCTCCTGTTGAAATATAAAAGGAAGATATTTGAGATCACACTTGAAACATGTCCTAATTTTTCTTTCTACAGCACTAACCATAATTTCTATGACAAAATGAACCCCATCATTTTGTTCCTTTTTAAATTAAATGTTTTAAGTGTTACCAGTTTATTCCAATCAAGATGGCTTCAGGTGTGCCATACTTTTGTCATAAGTAAGGCTGTTAGCACTCTAGTTGTTCTTTAGAACACTCTGGGAAGCTGCAGTAGAACACAAAGGAATCAACTGACAGTCTCTGCCATTGTTGGATGTACATGTTTTACTGAGAATGTCAGACTTCATTCTCACATGAGTGAGAAAGATAATGTGAATTTACAGAAAATATGCTCTCATTTTAGCTTCTGGAGCACCTTCCAAAACTGTATGGGACAAGCATGTGAAAATAGTTTTCTCTCAAACATGATTCATGATATCCCAGCAGAAGGTTTTTCACAGGGTAAAATCACCTTAGAACACACCACAATTCCTGAAATTAGTATGGTACCATCAACAAATGAATTCTAATGTAACTAAAGTCTGTTATCACCCTTTATAGTTCTCCTTTTGGTAACCCTCAAAATCTTCGATTCACTACAATGCATTTCAATGGGGTACTATCATTTATATTGGTCCCAAGATGGCTGCCAGCAATTCCAGGATGAAGTGCTGACAGCCAATCAGATCTCACGATGACATGTGTGGTTAGGCTCCGCCCAGATATATATGTGTTTTTACTTTTGATTTTCTCAGCAACTACTGAACGGATTTACACCATTTAACAAAAGGGTTCTTTCTGAACCAAGAACTACCTCTTTGCCAAATTTGGTGTAATTCCGTTCAGCAGTTCGGGCTGTAGCCTTGCATAAAGTTTCCTATGGGAAATTGATTTTTTGACTCTTATTTTTAATTTCTCCGCAACTACTGAACGGATTTACACCATTTAACAAAAAGGGTTCTTTCTGAACCAAGAACTACCTCTTTGCCAAATTTTGTGTAATTCCGTTCAGCAGTTCGGGCTGTAGCCGTGGCTAAAGTTTCCTATGGGAAAATGAATTGGGAAAACACGTTTGGGGACCCCCCTTTTTTCTCGGCCCCCGCTTGACGAATCACCCCGAAACTTTCAGGGTAGGAGCGGACCGAAGCCGGCCATAAAGTTTGAAACTTTCGCGAAGATTTGTCAACCGACGCAAGAGTTATTTCAAATAGAATGTTGCGGATTTCCTATGGAAAATAGGTCCTAACTATAACTATCTACTGGCGACCGCCAGTAGATATATATATATATATATATATGACAAGTACGATATCCTTCTGCTGAAGTAATCGAAGGGACACAGCGGGGTTACCAGGAAGAGCACTTTATTAATAACAATGGCATGACGCGTTTCGGCATGTATGCCTTTATCAAATGCCATGAAACACCAACGTCTCCCTCCAGTTGCTTTTAAATGTTCAAACACTCTCACGTCAGTTGCGACACTTCAGCTGAGCCGAGTTGATTGGTGGGGCCTCGCTGCAGTCTGCGTCGGCGAACCACAGTTCCCAGCAAGCACTTCCCTGGCTTGCTAGGTGAGTATCCCATCGCGGCTGGATCCCGTAGTGAGAGCTGGTAGATGAAAATTTGGTAGAGTGTTGAGCGCGTCCCCCTGGTGAAACGACGATGCTGCCGCCATAACAAAGTCTCCTCCTTGGTCCCCAACGCCCTAGCCGCATTGACAAATGTCCAATGTGCCTTGAGGCACCGATACCGTGATCTGGCCTCTCCGTAAAGTTACGGACTGCAACTGTAGAAATGCATAATGTCCATAAAATGCGGCGGTCTGGAGTCCATCCAAAACCTTGGAGTACATCGAGAAAAGTTGCCCATGTTGCTCCAGACTCTTTGTAGGGCGGGTCCCTCAGCGCACCACGGGCAAGTTTGCAAAACATGACAAGTACGATATCCTTCTGCTGAAGTAATCGGAGGGACACAGCGGGGTTACCAGGAAGAGCACTTTATTAATAACAATGGCATGACGCGTGTATGCCTTTATCAAATGCCATGAAACACCAACGTTTCCCTCCAGTTGCTTTTAAATGTTCAAACACTCTCACGTCAGTTGCGACACTTCAGCTGAGCCGAGTTGATTGGTGGGGGCCTCGCTGCAGTCTGCGTCGGCGAACCACAGTTCCCAGCAAGCACTTCCCTGGCTTGCTAGGTGAGTATCCCATCATGGCTGGATCCCGTAGTGAGAGCTGGTAGATGAAAATTTGGTAGAGTGTTGAACGCGTCCCCCTGGTGAAACGACGATGCTGCCGCCATAACAAAGTCTCCTCCTTGGTCCCCAACACCCTAGCCGCATTGACAAATGTCCAATGTGCTTTGAGGCACTGATACCGTGATCTGGCCTCTCCGCAAAGTTACGGACTGCAACTGCAGAAATGCATAATGTCCATAAAATGCGGTGGTCTGGAGTCCATCCAAAACCTTGGAGTACATCGAGAAAAGTTGCCCATGTTGCTCCAGACTCTTTGCAGAGCGGAGTCCCTCAGCGCACCACGGGCAAGTGCGCAAAACATGACAAGTACGATATCCTTCTGCTGAAGTAATCGGAGGGACACAGCGGGGTTACCAGGAAGAGCACTTTATTAATAACAATGGCATGACGCGTTTCGGCGTGTATGCCTTTATCAAATGCCATGAAACACCAACGTCTCCCTCCAGTTGCTTTTAAATGTTCAAACACTCTCACGTCAGTTGCGACACTTCAGCTGAGCCGAGTTGATTGGTGGGGGCCTCGCTGCAGTCTGCGTCGGCGAACCACAGTTCCCAGCAAGCACTTCCCTGGCTTGCCAGGTGAGTATCCCATCGCGGCTGGATCCCGTAGTGAGAGCTGGTAGATGAAAATTTGGTAGAGTGTTGAACGCGTCCCCCTGGTGAAACGACGATGCTGCCGCCATAACAAAGTCTCCTCCTTGGTCGCCAACGCCCTAGCCGCATTGACAAATGTCCAATGTGCCTTGAGGCACCGATACCGTGATCTGGCCTCTCCGTATATATATATATATATATATATATATATATATATATATATATATAAAAAAGTTTTTTATTCTAAAGTAACCAAATAATATTTTTTCTTTGGTATGTTAAGAAAGAAATGCTTTTTTATCTTTTGAAAATTGATACAAAGCACACTGTATTCAATTCAATGAAATGTATATGCATTAATGCAAGCAATTACTGAGTATGTTTTCCATGTCCAGCACCTAGCAATTGTACTGTGACTTTAAAAGGAGTTTACACTAGGCAATGTTGTCATGTGATCAAGGCAGGGATCTGCCGAAACGCGACATGGCGGCTGGTGGTGTGTGTTAAAATAAAATGCAAATGCACCAAATATGGGTCTACGCTCATTTTCTTCTGGAGAAGATATCTAAGGCGAGGTTCTTGGCATATATATATATATAGATATATACATCACTGAAAAAAACAAAGGTTACAGGGACGTTTGTAGCTAGGCTCACGCTTTACCCACACAAAAACACTGAAATTTTGCAGCTATAATTATAGTTATAGTTATGTTAAAAAATGATAACTCATGGCCTTAATGGCATGAGTTATAGTTTCTTCAGATAAGGATAACTATAAGTACAACTATAACAGCTGAATTTCTATAGTTTTTTATGGGTAAAATGTGAACCTAAAAATAACATCCCTGTAACCTTTGTTTTTTTCAGTGAATTTCTATGTTTTTTAACATAAAGTATTAAATATTTACCATATGTTAATGCAGCCACCGCCACGCATGGCATAAGGCCGTGCACAGAGGGGGTATAATGTGTGAGAATTTTTTTGCCATTAGGCCTTGGATTCACAGGACCCCTGTAGGCTCCCGCAGATCCCCTGCGAGAACCTGCATTATTCATGAGTACCCGTGAATCCCGATTCAAGCCCCCATAATTTTCTGAGCCCAAATTCTTGCCCGTGAGGGTTCCTCAACGACTCCTCCATGTATCCTATGGGGTCACGATACCTGTATCCTGACCCCTTATATGTTTTCTCAGTTTATTTTTCCTTCCCGGACCAAGCGACAAACAAAATGGTGGCTACAACTTTCTTTTCAGGTTGTGGCCAGCCAGTCGAAACCTTGCTTTTTGCACAGATCCAGGAATCCCCAGTGGGTAGATCCGCAAAGGATCCTTGGGGCATATTAACAACGGCCAGCGATAATTATCGCTGGCCGTGCTTAGCGATAATTATATTATCGCAGGCTATCTCTGGCATTTATTGCCCTGGTAGCGCGTTATTAACAACGCGTTACTCCAGGGCGATAAAAATTCCAGAGATAGCGAGGTTATCGCCCTTTTGCAGGGAACATCGCTGGTTTTCCAGCGATGTTCCCTGCAAAAGGGTGATAACCTTGCTGATACGACCCTGTGGTCGTATCAGCAGAATCCACCTCCTATGCCTAACATAGGTAAGTCAGGATTATAGCAGACGTTAGATTTTGGCGAAAAATGCCTGTTTTCGCCAAAATCTAACATTTGCTATAATCCTGTGGGCTACCTTGTAAATATCGCGATGTGAACATCGGCGATATTTGCAACGTAGCCCATC
Organism: Calotriton arnoldi; assembly: GCA_963921515.1. NCBI lineage: Eukaryota > Metazoa > Chordata > Amphibia > Caudata > Salamandridae > Calotriton > Calotriton arnoldi. The sequence goes on from CAWUFW010019929.1 coordinate 145,032, forward strand.
CGAGGTACGCCAGTAACGCCCACTTTGCATCTCATTAGAGATGCAAGGATGGCGTTGGGGAAAAGAGCGATAGTGCAAGGATTCACGCAATAGCGTGACCTTGCTGATTAGGCGATAGAATTATCGCCGCTTTCCGTCCGAAAACGGACGCTAAAGCGGCGATAATTGCTTATCGCCTCGTTGTTAATATGCCCCTAAATCTCTAGATATCTATATTTTTTCCCCTAAAAAACTTAAAAACTACAGAACAGATTTACACAAAATTACAAAAAGGGCTCTTTCTAGGCCAAGATCTACCTTTCAGCAAAATTTGGTGTACTTCCGTTCAGCGGTTCCAGCTGTAGTCGTGTTAAAAAAATGCAAAATCCCCATAGACATTGCATGGAAAAATAGCATTTTGGGACTCCCCTTTTCTCAGCCCCGCTTGATCAATCACCCGAAGAACTAGGCAAAAGGCACTTTTTTAGAACATTTCATGAAGATTCATCAAATAGAAGCAAAGTTATTAGCAAAACAAAAACACTTCATCTATGGGACAAGTTGATCCAAACTATAACTACCTATTGACTATCGCCAGTGGGTAATATATATATTTGTAGAAATACATTCAAAATATTAATAAAATTGATATTTATCATGAAAGAAATATTTGTAATAATTCTTTTACACTATATATATAATATATATATATATCCAAAAAACAAATTTACATAAAAACTATAAACATGAAAATAAATTGAAAAATAAAAACTAATTATATACATTTAAAAAAATTAAACAATTAATGCTATAAAATCTATTCAACCAATATTATGACAACTATTAGAGTCTAAGAATATTAAATATACTATTCCACTCTAGTTTATGCAACAGTAGGGAAAGTGTTAGACTTCATAGGGAGTAGATTTACTGTTCCTACTCCAGTTACCAAAATAATAGGGAAAGCGTTGGATTTCAGAGTGTTGAAATTTACCATTGCCCCTCCAAAAGCGCAATAATAGGGAAATTGTTGGACTTTGAAGGTGGGAAATGTACTACTCCCACTCCAGTCTGTGCAACAGTAGGGAAAGCGTTGGATTTCGGAGGGATAAAATTTACTACTCACATTCCAGTCAGAGCAGCAGTAGGAAAAGTGCTGTACTTCGGAAGGGTAAAATGTACTAATCCCACTCCAGTCAGTGCAACATTAGGGACAGCGTTAGATTTCAGAGAGTAAAATTTACTTGTGTCTACTCCAGTCTGCACAACAGTAGGGAAATTATTGGATTTCGCAGGGGTGAAATTTACTATTCCAACTCCAGTCTGCACAACAGTAGGGAAAGTGGTGGACTGTGAGGGATTACATTTACTATTCCCACTCCAGTCAGGGCAACAGCAGGAAAAGTGTTAGACTTCGGAGGGTTAAAATGTATTATTCCCACTCCAGTCTCTGCAGCATTAGGGAAAGTGTTGGATTTCAGAGGAGTTAGATTTACTATTCTTAATCCAGCCAGTGCAACAGTAGGGAAAGTGTTGGCCTTAGGAGGGGTGAAATATACTATTCCCACTTCAGTCTGTGCAACAGTAGGAAAAGTGTTCGATTTCAAAGGGGTGAAATGTACTATTCTCACTATAGTCAGGGCAATGATAAGGAAAGTGTCGGACTTCAGAGGGGTAAAATTTACTATTCCCACTCCAGTCTCCTGTAACAGTAGAGAAAATGTTGGATTTCGGATAGGTGAAATTTTATATTCCCACTCCAAACAGGACAACTGCAAGGAAAGTGTTGAACTGTGAAGCCGTTAATTTTACTATTTCTAATGCTGTCTAAGCAAGAGTAGGGAAAATACTTAGCTTCAGTCACATTACATATATGAGTAACCCCATGAATGAAGAAAAAATAATAAACTCAATAAAAAAAGTATTAAAATAATATATATATATATTCACTGAAAAAACCACAGATTTCAGGGACGTTATAGGTAGTTGGACATTTCACTCGTACAAAACCAGAGAAATTCTGCCGTTATAGTTAGTTGAGCTTACTATAACTCGTGCCCCCGCAATGCACTGCTGATGATGTCACATATTACATCATTCATGACATGGTCAGTGACATCACTGATGACATCACTGATGACATCTCAAATGACATCACTGATGACATCATCCACGTGATAATCTGATGCACCTCCTCACACCATAATATAACCTTTGATACATCCACTCTAAAATACAGACTACCATTTTCAAAACCATAGACACACCAATACCAGTTACTACATACCCTACTCACTGATTCCTAGGTCTACACACACACATCCACTCATTCACCCATACAGTCACTCATCAATACAACACTATCATATGCACTCATACTACATATGTGAAAGGCAGTATATGTGAGTGTTGGAGTATATAAGTGACTATATGTGAGAGTGAGTGATTGTGAGAGTGGCTGTATGGATGAGTGTGTGCTTATGTCAGTGATTGTATAAGAGAGTAAGTATGTGTTAGTATCTGTATGAATAAGTGAGGTGGTGTGTGAATAACTGTATAATGAGTAAATGGCAGTGTGTTTGATTCTTTGGGTGACTGACTAGGTGTGTGAGTAACTCTATGGCTGAATGGCAGTGTGTGAGTATCTGTATAGGTGTATGAGTGCATATATCAGTGGCTGTATTGATCAGTGACTGCGTGTATGAGTGACTGTGTGGGTGAGTGGATGTATGTGTAGACCTATGAATCAGTGAGTGGGTATGTACTAACTGGTATTGGTGTGTCTGTGGTTTCGAGAATGTTAGTCTGTATTTTTGAGTAGGTGTATGAAAGGTTATAAGAGGGTGTGAGGAGGTGCATCAGATATTAAGTGGATGATGTCATCAGTGATGTCAACAGTGATGTCATTTGAGATGTCATCAGTGATGTCATCAGTGATGTCACTGACCATGTCATGAGTGATGTAATATGTGATGTCATCAGCAGTGCATTGCGGGGGCGCGAGTTATAGTTAGCTCAACTAACTATAACGGACGAATTTCTCTGGTTTTGTATGAGTGAAATGTCCAACTAACTATAACTTCCCAGAAACCTTTGGTTTTTTCCAGTGAATTTCGAAGGTTTTTAAATGCTAATTTCTCACTATAACGTCCCTGAAACCTATGGTTTTTTCAGTGAATTTCTAAGGTTTTTTAAATGCTAATTTCTAACTATAATGTAGTAGTCGCGTTTGCAGAGTGGTGCAGAAACGGGCCTGGGCCTCTGACCAGCGCTCAGGAATTCCGCTCCGTAGGACTTACAGGAGGTACCAGGAGGGCTACTTGGCCCCCAAAGTCCCTCAGGAGTAAAGTGGACTTCATCCCCCAACGAGTACTGTGCCAGGAGGCGCGTTTGCAGAGTGGTGGAGAAAGGTGAGTGTGGCCTCCAAAGACCTCTTAGCAATCCCACTGTGTGGGACTTACTGGAGGTAACAGGAGGGGTAGTTGGCCCCAAAGACAACCATGGGGGCCAACTACCCCTCCCATTACCTCCAGTAAGTCCCACACAGCAGGATTGGTAAGTTCTCATAGCAGGCCATGCCCCCTTTGCCCACCACTCTGCAAATGCGCTCCCTGGCACAGTACTCGTGCGTTTGCAGAGTGGTGTAAAAAGGGGCATGGCCTCAGACTACCTCTCAGCAATCCCACTGTGTGGGGCTTACTGGAGGTACCTCTTTTTTTTTATTTTTACAGTGGGTATCGCGCACCCTACGCGAATCCCGCTGAAAATATTTTAAAAAAATGCTTTTTACCAGGCCTAGGGGGTCAGGTTTTTTTTACCCTGCCCCCTTTTTTTGTTCTTTAATGTTTTTCTCACCTTTTTGCATGTCACAGGATGGCTGCCAACACTTCCTGGTTTGAAGTGTTGGCAGCCAATCAGAGTCAAGCTCGTGATCGGGAGGGTTCAGCCAATCAGATCTCACAATTCTCAAATATCGATATCTGTAAATGTTAAAATTTCTCAAAAACTACTGAACGGATTTACACCATTTAAAGAAAAGAGTGCTTTCTAGACAAAAAGCTACCTTTTTGCCAAATTTGGTGTAATTTCGTTCTGCAGTTCGGGCTGTAGCCATGTTTAAAGTTTCTTATGGAAATTAACATGGAGAAAACACATTTTGGGACCCCCCTTTTTTCTCGGCTCCCACTTGACGACTCACCCCGAAACTTTCAAGACCGGAGCTGACTGGAGCGCCCCATTAGATTTGAAATATTTGCGAAGATTTGTCTAACGGTGCCAAAGATATTGGCAAAAGAAAAAATGCTTTTTGAATAGAAACAAGGTTCTAACTGTAACTACCTACTGGCGACAGCCAGAAGGTAATATATATATATATATATATATATATATATATATGAAACCCAAAATGTCCTCATGCCTGTGATCAAGAAGGTCAAGGTGAGGGGGCCACGAGGACATGGAACTACTACGAGTCTTCCTGAGTGGAAAAGCAGAAAAAAAGAAAATTAAACTGAACATTTTCATCTCGGAGGCCCACTGGAGGGCTCTTTAATGAAATGAACACTTTGACACAGCATAGAAGCCTACTAAAGGTAAAGGAATTTTGAAAGTGCACTACTGTTCCCAGCATGCAACACTTAGTTGATTTCACCTGTGAGGCCCACTGAGGGATAATTAAATGGACATGCAGAGGGGAGTGCCTTTTCACCATTTCTGTGCAGTATCATCATGCCTGTGATCAAGAAGGTGAGTGCTTTGAAACGCGTAAGGCAAATAAATGCATCTGAATGAAAATGCCAGTTTCCTTTAAATTCATCTGCTCTTTGAGTGCGTCTTCAAACTGGGGAAGCTTTGTTTGATGATTTATAGCCGGCAGTCCAGCCGGGAAGACTGCACCACCCCTGAAGGTCAAGGTGAGGGGGCCACGAGGACATGGAACTACTATGAGTCTTCCTGAGTGGAAAAGCAGAAGAAAAAAAAAATTAGACTGAACATTTTCATCTCAGAGGCCCACTGGAGGGCTCTTTAATGAAATGAACACTTTGACACAGCACAGAAGCCTACTAAAGGTGAAGGAATTTTGAAAGTGCACTACTGATCCCAGCATGCAACACTTAGTTGATTTCACCTGTGAGGCCCACTGAGGGCTAATTAAATGGACATGCAGAGGGGAGTGCCTTTTCACCATTTCTGTGCAGTATCATCATGCCTGTGGTCAAGAAGCTGAGTGCTTTGAAACGCGTAAGGCAAATAAATGCATCTGAATGAAAATTACAGTTTCTTTTAAATTCATCTGCTCTTCGAGTGCAGGTGAGGGGGCCACGAGGACATGGAACTACTCCTAGTCTTCCTGAGTGGAACAGCAGGAAAAAAAGAAAATTAAACTGAACATTTTCATCTCGGAGGCCCACTGGAGGGCTCTTTAATGAAATGAACACTTTGACACAGCACAGAAGCCTACTAAAGGTAAAGGAATTTTGAAAGTGCACTACTGATCCCAGCATGCAACACTTAGTTGATTTCACCTGTGAGGCCCACTGAAGGCTTATTAAATGGACATACAGAGGGGAGTGCCTTTTCACCATTTCTGTGCAGTATCATCATGCCTGTGATCAAGAAGCTGAGTGCTTTGAAACGCGTAAGGCAAATAAATGCATCTGAATGAAAATGCCAGTTTCCTTTAAATTCATCTGCTCTTCGAGTGCGTCTTCAAACTGGGGAAGCTTTGTTTGGTGATATATATATATATATATAAAACGCATTTTGCCGCTCCTAATAAAGTGAAGCTCTGCAACTCCGCTGTGAGCTCCGATTTGTTTCCTTGAGGGAGTATTATCCTGAGAGAAGCGATCCATTGTTGGATTTATTTGTGCGGCCACATGCACATTAGTGCGCCTGTCCTTAAGTTGTTCGCGGCAGTAGTGGCAATTGCTTGTACTCCAAGGTATTGGAAGCCGACGAACCGCTGCCGCCCGGAAGAAGGAAGAGCCTGCTGACAGAAGTTGGTCCATGACTTCATGGATAAGTGCCGTTTATTTAAAGCCGCACTCTCAGGACCTAACACATAAAGGGCAAACGTGGCTGGATGAAGGAGAAATTAACTTTCACTTGAGGACGTGACAGGGGTGAAAATAACGATAAATATGATTGCACAGCAAGGAAAAAGGAGGCGCCACTTTCACGAATTTGAAGCCCACCTCCAATTAAATGAATTGACATGATCAATAGCAGGGCGAATGCAATTATGTGGCCTTTGGATTATAAAGACCAAAAGAACTTTAAATTGTGCGTGATGACAGCACTTCCTCAAACTGATTTAGCATGCTGGGTTCATATAGTCATTCCACGCTGGCCAAAATAATTCTCCAGTGGCAGTGGGGCAATACATACTTAAACGTTGAATTTAAACACCTGTGATTATTGGCATTTGAAAAGGGCATTCAAGCCAAAACGCGTTATGCCGGTCCGAATAAAGTGAAGCTCTGCAACTCCGCTGTGAGCTCCAATTTGTTTCCTGGAGGGAGTATTCTCCTGAGAGAAGCAATCCATTGTTGTATATATATATATATATTGTTATCCAATCGCCCGAAAGCTTCAAAGGACGCACTCACAGCAGCTGAAGCACAAGCTTTATTATGGAAAAACCGGCATCTTCACTCCAGATAACAGTTCATGCCGACGCGTTTCAAGGACACAGCCTCTTCTTCATGGGCAGCTCTAGCAACACACAGATGGCTCCAATCAAAGAATTTAAATACATGCTGGACCCCCAGTGGGTCATGCGCAGTGCGTCTGTGTAGTACAAAGCATGCTGGGACATTGAGTCCCTATTGGAGATTATTATTCCTCGCAGTGAGTTCCGTGTGCTGCTAAAATTAAAGAGCATTGTTCTCCCTCCAGTGGGCTCCAAAGTGACATGCTGGTTCTTTATTTTCCTCAGTTGCTGCGCTGACCGTGGCTTCTGTAAGGTTACATATGCCTCGCAGCCCCTCCTCACAGTCCTGGAGGCGGTGCATCCTTTCACGGCAGGGCAGCCGTGTAGTTAATTTTGTTATCCAATCGCCCGAAAGCTTCCAAAGGACGCACTCACAGCAGCTGAAGCACAAGCTTTATTAGGGAAAAACCGGCATCTTCACTCCAGATAACAGTTCATGCCGACGCGTTTCAAGGACACAGCCTCTTCTTCATGGGCAGCTCTAGCAACACACAGATGGCTCCAATCAAAGAATTTAAATACATGCTGGACCCCCAGTGGGTCATGCGCAGTGCGTCTGTGTAGTACAAAGCATGCTGGGACATTGAGTCCCTATTGGAGATTATTATTCCTCGCAGTGAGTTCCGTGTGCTGCTAAAATTAAAGAGCATTGTTCTCCCTCCAGTGGGCTCCAAAGTGACATGCTGGTTGTTTATTTTCCTCAGTTGCTGCGCTGACCGTGGCTTCTGTAGAGATTACATACGCCTCGCAGCCCCTCCTTCTACAGTCCTGGAGACGGTGCATCCTTTCACGGCAGGGCAGCCGTGTAGTTAATTTTGTTATCCAATCGCCCGAAAGCTTCAAAGGACGCACTCACAGCAGCTGAAGCCACGGTCAGCGCAGCAACTGAGGAAAATAAAGAACCAGCATGTCACTTTGGAGCCCACTGGAGGAGAGCAGTGCTCTTCAATTTTAGCAGCACACGGAGCTCACTGCGAGGAATAATAATCTCAATAGGGACTCAATGTCCCAGCATGCTTTGCACTGCACAGACGCACTGCGCATGACCCACTGGGAGTCAGCATGTATTTAAATTCTTTGATTGGAGCCATCTGTGGTTGCTGCTCCATGAAGAAGAGACTGTGTCCTTGACAACGTCGGCATGAACTGTTATCTGAGTGAAGATGCCGGTTTCCATAATAAAGCTTGTGCTTCAGCTGCTGTGAGTGTGATCCTTTGAAGCTTGGCGATAGTGTCAAAATTAACTACACGGCTGCCCTGCCGTGAAAGGATGCACCGTCTCAGGACTGTAAAGAGGGCTGCGGCGTATGTAACCTTACAGAAGCCACGGTCAACGCAGCAACTGAGGAAAATAAAGAACCAGCATGTCACTTTGGAGCCCACTGGAGGGAGAACAATGCTCTTTAATTTTAGCAGCACGCGGCACTCACTGCGAAGGTAATAATCTCAATAGGAGACTCAATGTCCCAGCATGCTTTGTACTACACAGGCGCACTGCGCATGACCACTGGGGCCAGCATGTATTTAAATTCTTTGATTGGAGCCATCTGTGTGTTGCTAAACTGCCATGAAGAGGCTGTGTCCTTGAAACGCGTCGGCATGAACTGTTATCTGGAGTGAAGATGCCGGTTTTCCATAATAAAGCTTGTGCTTCAGCTGCTGTGAGTGCGTCCTTTAAGCTTTCGAGCGACTGGATAACAAAATTAACTACTACGGCTGCCCTGCCGTGAAAGGATGCACCGTCTCCAGGACTGTAAAGGAGGGGCTGCGAGGCGTATGTAACCTTACAGAAGCCACGGTCAGCGCAGCAACTGAGGAAAATAAAGAACCAGCATGTCACTTTGGAGCCCACTGGAGGGAGAACAATGCTCTTTAATTTTAGCAGCACACGGAACTCACTGCGAGGAATAATAATCTCCAATAGGGACTCAATGTCCCAGCATGCTTTGTACTACACAGACGCACTGCGCATGACCCACTGGGGGTCCAGCATGTATTTAAATTCTTTGATTGGAGCCATCTGTGTGTTGCTAGAGCTGCCCATGAAGAAGAGGCTGTGTCCTTGAAACGCGTCGGCATGAACTGTTATCTGGAGTGAAGATGCCGGTTTTTCCATAATAAAGCTTGTGCTTCAGCTGCTGTGAGTGCGTCCTTTGAAGCTTTCGGGCGATTGGATAACAAAATATATATATATATATGTATATAAACATACCAATTACCGAAGGTATCCAGAACAACCTGAAAATAAAATGAAACCGGAAATGAATGAAATGAAATGAAAGGGGGATTTGTAGAGCGCATGGTTACCCTGGAGCATCCCAGCGCTAAGCGGAGTGAGAGAGGTCGGTCTGACGGTTAGGGGAATAGCCATGTCTTCAGCAGCTTCCGAAAGCTGAGATAGTTCGATTCCCTTCGGAGATGGAGAGGGAGGGAATTCCACAATTTGGAGGCATTGTATGAAAATAGCCTGCCCCCGCTTCTAGCTCTCTTAATTCTCGGCCTTGTGGCTAGATGAAGGGAGTCGGATCGAAGGTTTCTAGAGGCTTTGTACGGATGGATCAAATTTTTAAGGATGGGAGGTCCATTCCCCTCCAGAGACTTATGGGCCACGCAGAGGGCCTTGAATTTGATCCTCTCCTGCACCGGAAGCCAGTGCAGCGCGCGCAGCGCGGGCTTGGCCGAGCAGTGATGATTGGTGCCAGTGAGTAGTCTAGCTGCCGAGTTTTGAACGATCTGAAGTCTTGTGATCACTGCCTTGGGGGCCCCAAGGTATAGAGCATTACCAAAGTCGATCCTAGATAGGATCAGAGCTTGAATCAGGAGTTTTTTGGCTAGGAATGGAAGTACCGGGAGGATTTTTCGGATCGTTTTAAGCATGCCATAGCAGGCAGCGACCGTCTTCCTGGCTTGAGTTTTAAAGGACAGGTCTTGGTCCAGCCATATGCCTAGACTTTTTATTTCAGACTTTGGGTTCGGGGCCATACCCATGCAGACTGGCCAGAGAGCATTCAAGTTAGTACTAAGATGGTTACCCAGAAGCATTATTTCAGTTTTTCACCGTTGAGTTTAAGATGGGAGAGACTCATCCATTTTGCCACTTCTGCTAGGCAAGTGTGGAGATCGGTGGGAGACTGGTTGGCTTGGTTCAATTGCACGACCAGCTGTGTATCGTCAGCATAGGACCACGATATGAACTCCAGAATGGGGCAACTATGTCCGCCAAAGGGGCCATATAAACATTAAAAGAGGTCGGGCTCAGGGAGGAGCCCTGAGGGACCCCACATTGCAGAGGCAGAGGATCAGATGCAATATCGTCTTCAAACACCTGGAAGGTCCTACCTTCCAGGAAGGATTGAAGCCAGGAGAGAGCCTGACCTGACACTCTACGTTCCTGAGACGGTGTACCAGAATTTGGTGGTTCACCGTATCAAAGGCAGCGCTCAGGTCAAGGAGGATGATGGCCGCAGAGCCTCCTGAGTCAAGAATCTTCCTTGCTTCCTCCACCACGATGAGCAGAGCGGTTTTCGGTGCCCTGGCGTGGACGAAAGCCGGTTTGAGATGGATGGAGCAGGTCATGTGACTCAAGAAACGCTGAGAGAATAGTGTTGACATATTTTTCAGCGACTTTGCTCACTCCTGGAAGGAGCGAGATAGGCCTATAGTTACCAAGATCCTTGGGATCAAGATGGGATTTCTTCAGTAAGGCTTTCACCATGGCTCTTTTCCACTCGGACGGGATCAAGCCCGAGGTGAAGGAGGCGTTAATCATACTAAGGATATAGGGGAGCGACAATAGGGGCGGCCAGTTTCAAAATATTTAGAGGAGCAGGGTCAAGTGGGGACCCACTTTCAACGGAGGCTAATATGGGTAACAAGGAATCCAGGGACAGGGGATCGAAGATCTCCAAGAGAGGGGCGTTCTCGGCATGGGAAGGATAAGTGGTGTTGGTAATAAATGCATTATCTTTCGCCGGGAGGCTTTTGAGGCTATTTTGTACTTTCGCGAGAAAGAATTGAGCGAGGTTATTGCACCGTTGGCCCGAAAGATCAGGGATAGTCGGTGGATCCGGAACTCTCAACAGCATTTTGGTGATCCGGAAAATTTCCATGTGTGAGTTGGCTGCGGAAAGGATCCGTTCCTCAAAATAGGAGGCTTGTGCCTTTCTGATTTTCGCCTTATATATCCGTAAGGTTGCTCTGTATTCTGCATTCTTATTAGAAGAGAAATCTTTTCTCCAGAGCTTCTCCCTCTTTTTACATTGTTTTTTGAGGAGACGTAACTCCGGGGAATACCATGCTGATTTGTTGGTTCCGGTCTTTTTTTGGATAGATTTTTTTGGAAGTACCAAATTAAGGGTTCCTTCAATCCACGAGGTGAAGCGATTATAGGCAGTAACCGGGTTGGTGTGAGGGGCGGGGGGGCTCTTACTAAGTTCCTGGGACCATTTCTCCACTGTGATCTTAGACCAGGGACGATTAAACGATCGGGAGGGCTGAGTGTGTCCATCAGTACAAATCGGGGACCATAGGAAGGGGACTAGGAAGTGGTCCGACCAGGGAAGGGGGATTGGGGATTTCCCTGTTATGTCATTCAGCGTGGAAAAGATGGGGTCGAGAAGATGACCCTTAGAATGTGTAGGTAGGGGGGCTTTTTGTTGCAGTTGAAAGGACGCATGGTCTTGGGCGAGATCGGCAGCGACCAATGCCGAAGGGTCCTCAAAATGGAGATTGAGATCCCCGAGAAGCGTAAAATTGGCCTTGGTATTGACAAGATCACTAGTTGCCTCCAGTAGAGAATCACAGAATTGACCCATCCTCCCAGGAGGGCGGTAAATAAGAATCCCTGAAAAGGAAAGTGCAGGGGTAAATTCAATGGAGAAATGAGCATTCTCGCATTCTGCTACCGGGCTACTTAGCAAGCGACAGGTCAAGTGATTTTTATAGATGATGGCGATGCCACCACCCGTACCTGTCTTTCTGTCTAACCTTTGAATAGAATAGCCCGTAGGGAGAGCTCCGACAATATCCGGTTCTGAGCTTGCCGAGAGCCAGGTCTCCGTGAGGAATAGCACTTCTGGGTCGAGGTCTGATAGCAATAATGATATCTCGGTCGAATGTTTCGGAAGGGATCTGCAATTAAGCAGCAGTAAGTTGAAGTGTTTCTCTATGCGGGCTTGTGTATGAAGGGTCATGGAGGGCTCAAATAGACAGTGTGAGCATTTCTTCTGATTATTCTCTAATACAATAGAATGGAGGCATTGCGGTTCCAGTGCTGTGTTCAGCGATTTCAGCTGCGCAGGAGAGTAGGCGTATTGGGCTGAGGGATGAAGGACAGGGGGACTGGCCCCTGGGCCCAGATGGGCGCGGACGGGCGCAGACGGGCTTGCCTTTGGCGCGCCTTCGGCGCCCAAGCAGCGCGCCCGCTGCGCGGACGCATCAGCTGTGGGTTTTATGCGTCCTTAGCGTGGCCCAGCAGCTAGAGCGCTGACCCAGCGCACGCACACTAGTGCCCTCCCCGAGCTATAACACAGCTCCCCCGTGCAAATAGCAAAGTTAAAAGCCTTAAGCACACCAAATTCATACAGTTTTAAAACAGTGGCAGCAATGAAACGAGCGGTGATTTTTAAAAGCTACGAAAAGCGGGAGGATCTCCTGTTCGAATTCAGGATAATCATGGGTTTTAGCAGGCAAGAAAGGAACCTGAAGTCAATAATCAAACACAATTGGCACCTAGTACTAAGTGACCCAGTGATAGGACCCCTGCTGCCGCAAAAAGTGTCAATTACTCACAGCAGGGGATCATCCATGAGAGATAACCTGGTAAAAACCAGTCCCGAAGTTATAGAAGGGACTAGCTGGCTGTTGACACACAAAGGCTTTTACAAATGCAAAACCTGTAAGGCATGCCAGCAGGGCCTTAACAAAACCACATACCAGACTCCGTTCAGCTCAAGGGAACATAAAATCACGAAGCTACTAACCTGCAAAACTGACCATGTGGTATATGTTTTACTATGCCCATGTGGTTTACAATATATAGGGAGCACCAAACTCCAAGCTCACAAAAGGGTGCTCGACACATGCGAGCAATAGTAAACCAAGACAATACCTACCCGGTGGCACCGCATTTTAAAGAGTACCACAAGTCCAGTAGTCAAGATCTCAGATATTACTTAATTGATGCAGTGCCCCCCAGCAGGAGAGGGGGGAACAAAGAGACCAAACTCAGAAAGTTAGAGACGCGTTATATCTTAGAGATGGATTCTAAACACCCCGGGGGACTCAATACATCCGAGGATTTGTATACATGCTTATAACAGTTCAATATTTTAACAACACAATATTTTAAATACTCTATTTAACATTCTATATCCAATATTTTATATTCAATATTTAATATTTAATGTTTTATATTCGTATTTGAGATTTTGCACCAGCCTATTTATTCAGGTTGAAGGGTAGAAAAAGTGGAGAGTAAAAAGAGCTAAAAACCCTTATTTCTAGAACTGAGGGATACCACATACCAACTAACAGAAACATGATAATTGAAGTATGTCCTAAAAGACATGGCAGGGATTGACACATTGTTAAGTGTAAATAAATACAGATCTAGGCACCTTCAAGTAAGATGCCCAACCACAACGGTATATCACTGTGGATCAATACTTGAAAGTGTGGGGCCAAAGGGTATTTAGACCAAAGATTTGGCAAAGTGAATGAAAACAAACAGCTGCACCATTAGAATTTAAACTAATGAAAAAACCAGTAAAACAAAAGTGACCACAACGAGGACCACATCAGTCGATATAGCTGACATATCTGCAATAATGCAAACAGCATAAAATATGGGTCCAAATATTACACAAGCACTTAGGCACTTCAAACACCTTAAGATCAAATTTCACATATGAGCACTTTAAGGCGGTCAAGACATATATAGACATAAAAACCATTAAGACGATATCCCAGGATTGGGGGAACATTTTACTAGACATGGTGGATACAAATGTATTATACAATGATTTCCATGTAGATGATTACATAGATATTATCATCCACGGAACGTTTGTCAGGTATTAAATTGTGAACAATAGCAAGTGATTTACGAATCAGGCGAAACGTTCATAGTTTTAAACAAATTAATTTATAATGATTGAAAATGTTTATTCGTAACAATACTTATTAACAATGTTCATTTTAATTCATTTTAATTAATGTGACTTTATTGTACTGTTTGACAAATAGATTCTGGTTTCTTTTATGTCTATGATCGCAAACTCATTGCACGCTGCACGTTGTACCAAGCACTTGTCACTTTAAAATAAATGGTTGAAGCCGCAGAGCCATGTCATGTGATCAAGGCTCGTTCCGAGCCGAAACGTGTAATGGTGACACCGCAATAAATCAACTTTAAGCACTTATCTGGTGGTCCATGTCCGTGTGTGGGAAGTATCCAGGAGGCAGCGGAATCTCTGATATATATATATATATATATATATATACATATATATATATATTCACTGAAAAAACCATAGGTTTCAGGAACGTTATAGTTAGTTGGACATTTCACTCGTACAAAACCATAGAAATTCCGGCGTTATAGTTAGTTCAGCTAACTATAACTCGCGCCCCCGCAATGCACTGCTGATGACGTCACATAGATATTACATCATTCATGACATGGTCAGTGACATCACTGATGACATCTCAAATGACATCACTGATGACATCACTGATGACATCATCCAGTGACTGTGTGTTTCTGTAAAGTTTAAATTTGTTTATATATATGCCAAGCTGTATTGAAGAATGAGTGGGTGTATAAGTATCTGTATGGAGGATTTAGTAGGTACGTGACTGACTGTATAAGTGAGTGATTAAATGTGTCTTTCTGAATGCATGGGTTAGTGACTAAACTGTGTGAAAGTCTGTATCAGTCTGTCTGTTGTTGTGTAAGCTGCTACATGGGTTGGTGAGTAGCTGCATGAGTGTCTATATGGGTTATTGATTGCTTGCCTGAGTATTTGTATGGCTGCCTGAGTGTGTGTGTGGGTGGGTGGGAGGTGTGTGACTCTGTGCATAGATGTGTGAGTGGTTGATTCACTGGGTGTATGGGTTCAAGAGTGCATGTGGTAATAGCTGTATGGGTGGGTGAGTGTGTGTATGGGTGTGTTGGTGAGTGAATGGATGTCTCAGTGGTACAAGTGCAAGTAAGTACATATGTAAAAGGCAGTATATGTGAGTGATGGTGTATATAAATAACTATATGTGAGAGTCAGTAATTGTGAGAGTGGCTGCATGGATGAGTGTGTATTTGTATCAGTGATTCTATAAGAGAGTAATTATGTGTTAGTATCTGTATGAATAAGTGAGGTGGTGTCTGTATAACTGTATAGGTTAGTAAATGGAAGTATGATTGATTCTTTGCATGACTGACTAGGTGTGTGAGTAACTCTGGATATGTGGCAGTGAGTGAGTGTCTGTATAGGTGTATGAGTGCATATGATAGTGTTGTATTGATGAGTGACTGCATGTATGAGTGACTGTATGGGTGACTGAGTGGATGTGTGTGCAGACCTAGGAATCAGTCAGTGCGTATTTAGTAACTGGTATTGATGTGTCTATTTTTTCAAAAATGGTAGTCTGTATTTTAGAGTGGGTGTATCAAAGGTTATATTCAGGTGTGAGGAGGTGCATCAGATTTTCACGTGGATGATGTCATCAGTGATGTCATCAGTGATGTCATTTGAGATGTCATCAGTGATGTCATCAGTGATGTCACTGACCATGTCATGAATGATGTAATATGTGACGTCATCAGCAGTGCATTGCGGGGCGCGAGTTATAGTTAGCTGAACTAACTATAACGCTGGAATTTCTATGGTTTTGTACGAGTGAAATGTCCAACTAACTATAACGTTCCTGAAACCTATGGTTTTTTCAGTGAATTTCTATGGTTTTTTAAATGTTAATTTCTAACTATAACATGCCTGAAACCTATGGTTTTTTCAGTGAATTTCTATAGTTTTTTAAATGCTCATTTCTAACTATAACATGCCTGAAACCTATGGTTTTTTCAGTGAATTTCAAAGGTTTTTTAAATGAAAATTTGTAAGTCTAATGTACCTCAATCCTATGTTTTTTTTATTTTCTATATATATATATATACATATATATATATATTTAAAAAAAATTGTGAATAATTTTTAGTTAGGAAAACTATATTCATTCTTTTTTAATATTATACAGAAGTCGCGCACCCTTCGCTCATCCTACACGATGGCTGCGCGCATTCCGGTAGCCATTTTGAAAAGTCGCGCTGGGGTCTCGACTTCGGCGTAATTTGTAAAGCATAAAATATCTTTAAATTAATTATAAATAAAAGTTTTCCTTTAAGTGTTTGTCTAAATTTATTAATAAAATTATTTTTAAAGTATTATTTTCAATATAATTTCGACGAAAGTAAAGTTACGAAATGCGCGGTGTAGCCGCTTAATGTGCGCGACATCTCCCCGCACGTATTTCTGGGGTCGTGCCGTGATCGCGCTGAGATCGCGCCGAAGTCGCGACTCCGGCGTATTTTTAAAGTTGAAAAAATGACTATAGAAAGTTTGAATATGATATTAGACTGAACAGTTTTGCTGATATACTTATTAAAAGTTTATAGAAATTTGTATTTATAGTGTATAATGATATATATGATTTTCGCGGGTTCGCGAAGGGTGCGTGACGAGTGCACGCACCCTACGCGACCATGTCAACAAAAGAAAAAAGGAATCTGATTGGTTGAAATCAATTTCATTGTGAAAGAGGAGGATCCATCCTTCTGATATTTCCCTTACTTTTTGTCCTTGATAGAGAGAAGACCTGTTTCTTGCTTCTCTTTATATTGATGTACCTTTTTTGTGTGTTTGTTTATTTTTAATACAACTATGGCTTCTAGTTTTGCCGAAGTTGATCCACTTGCAGTAGAGGAGGAAGAACAGATGGTGCAGCAGAAGAAGAAAAGAAAGGAAAGCATCATTTGGTCCTTTTAGTGTACAAGAGGACCTGCGATGGATGCCTCTTCTGCCTCCCGTACCCTGGAACGGCACGGTACGGTCATACTGCGGTGGGACGCACACTCGTTGACCTCTCATGGCACTGCTCCACACTTCGGGGAGGACGCTTTTCATTAGCTGGGTTTTCTGATGACGTGTCGCACCAGCCCCGTCCAACAACAGAACTCCTTTAGATCCAAACAGACTCTTCCACTCTCTCACCGGAAGTGAAACCAGGCCAAGCGGACACTTTCGCAATACAAGAGCCGGGAATGCACTTTTCGGTAAAAAAACACATTCCTTCCTCCTAATTTATCAAATAAACGACTCACTGAAGAACAGGGGCCAGCTTCGATTGGTAAACAGCTGTTACAAGAACTTTTTTACTTTGCAATACCATTACAACGCATGCATTACCACGCATGCGTTGTACATCGCGAAGTCATTACTACGCATTTTTTTTAGAACGCATGGTCATTTACCACGCATGCCTTTACAACGAATTTCGTTGTAAAGGTATGTATGGTAAATGCGATACCAAAGGGGATGATGGACGGAGCGTTTGAGCTAATCAAACACTCACCCCCAGTCAACTGATCTGGGTTTAATCCATCATCATTCTTTAGCTCACTCCACCACCCCAGTTCAGACATGGCCATATGCAAATCAGTCTGACCCTGTGCCTCATGGGAACAGTCCAGCCCGAACTGCCAAGCCATGTCTTCCCTGGACCGGAAACAAGCAATCTTGGGAACGGTTTCTGGCTATTCAGCCGTCATCAGCCAGGCTAGCTAGAATCCAGTGGCAAAGTGAGCAAGGGACCCACGTCTGGGCATACCCTGCCAACTTAGGGCGAACAAAGCGATACCAAAGGGGATGATGGACGGAGCGTTTGAGCTAATAAAACACTCACCCTCAGTCAACTGATCTGGGTTTAATCCATCATCATTCTTTAGCTCACTCCACCACCCCAGTTCAGACATGGCCATATGCAAATCAGTCTGACCCTGTGCCTCATGGGAACAGTCCAGCCCGAACTGCCAAGCCATGTCTTCCCTGGACCGGAAACAAGCATCCTGGGACTGGTTTCTGGCTATTCAGCCGTCATCAGCCAGGCTAGCTAGAATCCAGTGGCAAAGTGAGCAAGGGACCCACGTCTGGGCATACCCTGCCAACTTAGGGCGAACAAAGCGATACCAAAGGGGATGATGGACGGAGCGTTTGAGCTAATCAAACACTCACCCCCAGTCAACTGATCTGGGTTTAATCCATCATCATTCTTTAGCTCACTCCACCACCCCAGTTCAGACATGGCCGTATGCAAATCAGTCTGACCCTGTGCCTCATGGGAACATCCAGCCCGAACTGCCAAGCCATGTCTTCCCTGGACCGGAAACAAGCATCCTGGGACCGGTTTCTGGCTATTCAGCCGTCATCAGCCAGGCTAGCTAGAATCCAGTGGCAAAGTGAGCAAGGGACCCACATCTGGGCATACCCTGCCAACTTAGGACAAACAAAGTGATACCAAAGGGGATGATGGACGGAGCGTTTGAGCTAATCAAACACTCACCCCCAGTCAACTGATCTGGGTTTAATCCATCATCATTCTTTAGCTCACTCCACCACCCCAGTTCAGACATGGCCATATGCAAATCAGTCTGACCCTGCGCCTCATGGGAACAGTCCAGCCCAAACTGCCAAGCCATGTCTTCCCTGGACCGGAAACAAGCATCCTGGGACCGGTTTCTGGCTATTCAGCCGTCATCAGCCAGGCTAGCTAGAATCCAGTGGCAAAGTGAGCAAGGGACCCACGTCTGGGCATACCCTGCCAACTTAGGGCGAACAAAGCGATACCAAAGGGGATGATGGACGGAGCGTTTGAGCTAATCAAACACTCACCCCCAGTCAACTGATCTGGGTTTAATCCATCATCATTCTTTAGCTCACTCCACCACCCCAGTTCAGACATCACCATATGCAAATCAGTCTGACCCTGTGCCTCATGGGAACAGTCCTGCCCGAACTGCCAAGCCATGTCTTCCCTGGACCGGAAACAAGCATCCTGGGACCGGTTTCTGGCTATTCAGCCGTCATCAGCCAGGCTAGCAAGAATCCAGTGGCAAAGTGAGCAAGGGACCCACGTCTGGGCATACCCTGCCAACTTAGGGCGAACAAAGCGATACCAAAGGGGATGATGGATGGAGCGTTTGAGCTAATCAAACACTCACCCCCAGTCAACTGATCTGGGTTTAATCCATCATCATTCTTTAGCTCACTCCACCACCCCAGTTCAGACATGGCCATATGCAAATCAGTCTGACCCCGTGCCTCATGGGAACAGTCCTGCCCGAACTGCCAAGCCATGTCTTCCCTGGACCGGAAACAAGCATCCTGGGACCGGTTTCTGGCTATTCAGCCGTCATCAGCCAGGCTAGCTAAAATCCAGTGGCAAAGTGAGCAAGGGACCCACGTCTGGGCATACCCTGCCAACTTAGGGCGAACAAAGCGATACCAAAGGGGATGATGGACGGAGCGTTTGAGCTAATCAAACACTCACCCCCAGTCAACTGATCTGGGTTTAATCCATCATCATTCTTTAGCTCACTCCACCACCCCAGTTCAGACATGGCCATATGCAAATCAGTCTGACCTTGTGCCTCATGGGAACAGTCCAGCCCGAACTGCCAAGCCATGTCTTCCCTGGACCGAAAACAAGCATCCTGAAGCCTGTTCCTGGCTATTCAGCCGTCATAAGCCAGGCTAGCTAGAATCCAGTGGCAAAGTGAGCAAGGGACCCACGTCTGGGCATACCCTGCCAAGTTAGGGCGAACAAAGCGATACCAAAGGGGATGATGGACGGAGCGTTTGAGCTAATCAAACACTCACCCCCAGTCAACTGATCTGGGTTTAATCCATCATCATTCTTTAGCTCAATCCACCACCCCAGTTCAAACATGGCCATATGCAAATCAGTCTGACCCTGTGCCTCATGGGAACAGTCCAGCCCAAACCGCTAAGCCATGTCTTCCCTGGACCGGAAACAAGCATCCTGGGACCGGTTTCTGGCTATTCAGCCGTCATCAGCCAGTCTAGCTAGAATCCAGTGGCAAAGTGAGCAAGGGACGCACGTCTGGGCATACCCTGCCAACTTAGGGCGAACAAAGCGATAATAAAGGGGATGATGGATGGAGCGTTTGAGCTAATCAAACACTCACCCCCAGTCAACTGATCTGGGTTTAATCCATCATCATTCTTTAGCTCACTCCACCACCCCAGTTCAGACATGGCCATATGCAAATCAGTCTGACCCTGTGCCTCATGGGAACAGTCCAGCCCGAACTGCCAAGCCATGTCTTTCCTGGACCGGAAACAAGCATCCTGGGACCGGTTTCTGGCTATTCAGCCGTCATCAGCCAGGCTAGCTAGATTCCAGTGGCAAAGTGAGCAAGGGACCAACGTCTGGGCATACCCTGCCAACTTGGGGCGAACAAAGCGATACCAAAGGGGATGATGGACGGAGCGTTTGAGCTAATCAAACACTCACCCCCAGTCAACTGATCTGGGTTTAATCCATCATCATTCTTTAGCTCACTCCAACACCCCAGTTCAGACATGGCCATATGCAAATCAGCCTGACCCTGTGCCTCTTGGGAACAGTGCAGCCCGAACTGCCAAGCCATGTCTTCCCTGGACCGGAAACAAGCATCCTGGGACCGGTTTCTGGCTATTCAGCCGTCATCAGCCAGGCTAGCTAGAATCCAGTGGCAAAGTGAGCAAGGGACCCACGTCTGGGCATACCCTGCCAACTTAGGGCGAACAAAGCGATACTCAAAGGGGATGATGGACGGAGCGTTTGAGCTAATCAAACACTCACCCCCAGTCAACTGATCTGGGTTTAATCCATCATCATTCTTTAGCTCACTCCACCACCCAGTTCAGACATTGCCATATGCAAATCAGTCTGACCCTGTGCCTCATGGGAACAGTCCAGCCCGAACTGCCAAGCCATGTCTTCCCTGGACCGGAAACAAGCATCCTGGGACCGGTTTCTGGCTATTCAGCCGTCATCAGCCAGGCTAGCTAGAATCCAGTGGCAAAGTGAGCAAGGGACCCACGTCTGGGCATACCCTGCCAACTTGGGCCGAACAAAGCGATATCAAAGGGGATGATGGACGGAGCGTTTGAGCTAATCAAACACTCACCCCCAGTCAACTGATCTGGGTTTAATCCATCATCATTCTTTAGCTCACTCCAACACCCCAGTTCAGACATGGCCATATGCAAATCAGTCTGACCCTGTGCCTCTTGGGAACAGTCCAGCCCGAACTGCCAAGCCATGTCTTCCCTGGACCGGAAACAAGCATCCTGGGACCGGTTTCTGGCTATTCAGCCGTCATCAGCCAGGCTAGCTAGAATCCAGTGGCAAAGTGAGCAAGGGACCCACGTCTGGGCATACCCTGCCAACTTAGGGCGAACAAAGCGATACCAAAGGGGATGATGGACGGAGCGTTTGAGCTAATCAAACACTCACCCCCAGTCAAATGATCTGGGTTTAATCCATCATTATTCTTTAGCTCACTCCACCACCCCAGTTCAGACATGGCCATATGCAAATCAGTCTGACCCTGTGCCTTATGGGAACAGTCCAGCCCGAACTGCCAAGCCATGTCTTCCCTGGACCGGAAACATGCATCCTGGGACCGGTTTCTGGCTATTCAGCCGTCATCAGCCAGGCTAGCTAGAATCCAGTGGCAAAGTGAGCAAGGGACCCACGTCTGGGCATACCCTGCCAACTTAGGGCGAACAAAGCGATACCAAAGGGGATAATGGACGGAGCGTTTGAGCTAATCAAACACTCACCCCCAGTCAACTGATCTGGGTTTAATCCATCATCATTCTTTAGCTCACTCCACCACCCCAGTTCAGACATGGCCATATGCAAATCAGTCTGACCCTGTGCCTCATGGGAACAGTCTAGCCGGAACTGCCAAGCCATGTCTTCCCTGGACCGGAAACAAGCATCCTGGGACCGGTTTCTGGCTATTCAGCCGTCATCAGCCAGGCTAGCTAAAATCCAGTGGCAAAGTGAGCAAGGGACCCACGTCTGGGCATACCCTGCCAACTTAGGGCGAACAAAGCGATACCAAAGGGGATGATGGACGGAGCGTTTGAGCTAATCAAACACTCACCCCCAGTCAACTGATCTGGGTTTAATCCATCATCATTCTTTAGCTCACTCCACCACCCCAGTTCAGATATGGCCATATGCAAATCAGTCTGACCTTGTGCATCATGGGAACAGTCCAGCCCGAACTGCCAAGCCATGTCTTCCCTGGACCGAAAACAAGCATCCTGGGGCCAGTTCCTGGCTATTCAGCCGCCATAAGCCAGGCTAGCTAGAATCCAGTGGCAAAGTGAGCAAGGGACCCACGTCTGGGCATACCCTGCCAACTTAGGGCGAACAAAGCGATACCAAAGGGGATGATGGACGGAGCGTTTGAGCTAATCAAACACTCACCCCCAGTCAACTGATCTGGGTTTAATCCATCATCATTCTTTAGCTCACTCCACCACCCCAGTTCAAACATGGCCATATGCAAATCAGTCTGACCCTGTGCCTCATGGGAACAGTCCAGCCCAAACTGCCAAGCCATGTCTTCCCTGGACCGGAAACAAGCACCCTGGGACCGGTTTCTGGCTATTCAGCCGTCATCAGCCAGTCTAGCTAGAATCCAGTGGCAAAGTGAGCAAGGGACCCACGTCTGGGCATACCCTGCCAACTTAGGGCGAACAAAGCGATACCAAAGGGGATGATGGATGGAGCGTTTGAGCTAATCAAACACTCACCCCCAGTCAACTGATCTGGGTTTAATCCATCATCATTCTTTAGCTCATTCCACCACCCCAGTTCAGACATGGCCATATGCAAATCAGTCTGACCCTGTGCCTCATGGGAACAGTCCAGCCCGAACTGCCAAGCCATGTCTTCCCTGGACCGGAAACAAGCATCCTGGGACCGGTTTCTGGCTATTCAGCCGTCATCAGCCAGGCTAGCTAGAATCCAGTGGCAAAGTGAGCAAGGGACCCACGTCTGGGCATACCCTGCCAACTTGGGGCGAACAAAGCGATACCAAAGGGGATGATGGACGGAGCGTTTGAGCTAATCAAACACTCACCCCCAGTTAACTGATCTGGGTTTAATCCATCATCATTCTTTAGCTCACTCCACCACCCCAGTTCAGACATGGCCATATGCAAATCAGTCTGACCTTGTGCATCATGGGAACAGTCCAGCCCGAACTGCCAAGCCATGTCTTCCCTGGACCGAAAACAAGCATCCTGGGGCCAGTTCCTGGCTATTCAGCCGTCATAAGCCAGGCTAGCTAGAATCCAGTGGCAAAGTGAGCAAGGGACCCACGTCTGGGCATACCCTGCCAACTTAGGGCGAACAAAGCGATACCAAAGGGGATGATGGACGGAGCGTTTGAGCTAATCAAACACTCACCCCCAGTCAACTGATCTGGGTTTAATCCATCATCATTCTTTAGCTCACTCCACCACCCCAGTTCAAACATGGCCATATGCAAATCAGTCTGACCCTGTGCCTCATGGGAACAGTCCAGCCCAAACTGCCAAGCCATGTCTTCCCTGGACTGGAAACAAGCATCCTGGGACCGGTTTCTGGCTATTCAGCCGTCATCAGCCAGTCTAGCTAGAATCCAGTGGCAAAGTGAGCAAGGGACCCACGTCCTGACTGCACCACCCTTAGAGGAACGCGATGCCCAAATGGATGCCTGCCAGCCACCTGCATACCATATTTCATATA